>JACCPG010007926.1:0-198116 GCA_016069955.1 Drepana arcuata
TGGAGGCCTTAGTCTCGCCATCACTCCCACCTATCACCCACCCGATCAAGTAACAAAGGTTCTCGTAACTAACGCTACGAGAGACAATACCAAAAAAAATGATGGAATGTATTCGCAACGTGGTCTTCCGCTTCTTCAATACACAATCGCCGTTGAATCTTTCTATAAGACCGCTTGGAGATATGTCTCAACAATGAACTTAGAATATAGGCATACGCTATGACGGAGCTATGCGGAATATTTCGTATCAGTTGAACGTTCACCAATATGGGGCGCAATATCGGAATACCTGCGCCGCGGCACGCGTCCCTTGCTCTGTATTAATATCCACCTTAATTACACCTGCCTGGGACACTTACAACGATCGAGTGATAGCTCTTCCTAATATGTCCTACGTCTATACTAATAATACAAATATGCAGAAAGTTTGTTTGTTTGAACCCGATAATCTCAGGAGAGACTGGCGCTGGCTCTATCTGCCTACCCCGTAAGGAACTCCGCGTGATAATATGTATTGTATATTAGGAACTGATAATCCGATACAAAAAAAGTCCTTTGCATTGTAAAGCCCGCTTATAGAGAAGGGTTTTGTATATCAGCACGCTACTAAATTTAACACGGGTAAAACCGCGTGGTGTAGGTAGTATAACAAAGCCCCGAACTCTGAATAAAATTATATGATTTACTAGCCTTACTAGAGAAAGTTTCTTTTAAATCAGTCGATTAGTAGAAGAGTTAAATAATACAACAAAAAATCTGGTCTTTATACCATAGCCTTGCTCAATAAACGGGAGATTACAATACTGCCTGAAATTAGAGCTTTCAATCAAACAACATATAGCTCTCTCTCTCTCTCCTTATAGAAAATGGCTCTCTCTTTTTTAAATTACTGTATATGTCACTCTTGATTAACGTTAGTAATGTGATGTCGAGTGGCCCTCTAACTAAAGCCGTCTGTGACTATTTATAGCTGAGTGGCGGCTCATTGGCTCCAATCAATGTAAGGCTACACCTGCACTATTGACTCATGCCACTTATATATTTTTTTCTCATTTATTATACTGTTGTGAGATCCTAGTTTCGTTGCCAATTTCTTTTATATTCCCACTAATATTATATATCTTCACGCCTTCCCTTCCCCCAAGGAATCGGCGGAGTATACTTAGTTCCCACACACCCACTTTTGGCTAGATATGTTTTAGGTGCCAATATGCAGTCAGTTGGCGAAGTCCATCGCCGTTACATAATTCTATACCGCCATACCTCTTTGAATTTCTTATCAAACGTTCGTGTTACCTCTCGATGTTTTCCTTCACCGTTAAGCTCGGAGTGTGACTAGCACAATTCATTAAGAACTCTTTGGTATAGTAGCAGCTATTCGAACCACCACAGCTCTACTACTACTACTATACTAATATTATAAATACGAAAGTTTGTTAGGTTTTTCGTTACTCAATCACACCAAAACGGCTGAATGGAATTGGATGACAATTGGCACAGAGATAACCAACATAACCTCTCGTATGTACATACATTAAAAAACACTAATTCATACTTACATCTCATTCCAGTCGTCATGCAGAATTATTACCGCAAAAAGTAATCCTTCAGCTTATTTAAAAGAAGATTATTTATAAGAAAAATCGTGTTATTACAATCAAAGACTTCGCAAGAAATTAAATATCAGCAAAACCTCTAATCGTGGTATTGTTTACTTTAGCCATCTTTCGGCGTTTATTTATCTTAGTCGTGCTTCAAAGCCGCCAATAGCGTAGCGTTGGCCAAATCAAATCGGTTTAATGAATTCCACCGAAGCCCATCAATCGTGGCTGGTACACTAATTAATGTGCCTAATGGAGAACAAATACCCTCCGGCTACAAAACACTGGGCTTATCGTTTTAGTTGTTTAATTTGTACCCTGGGTATTGCGCCCAAGCTCTATCCGAACGATGAATATTCCATATACCTTCATATCTTCACGCCATCCCACTCGGGTCTCCGAAGCAACAGGCATAGGTGATAAATCGCGTGTCACAAGAACAGAAGATAAGTCTTCTATCCTTGAATTTCGTCTTTAACTTATGCATTCTTATAGTGTCTACGCAATGGTTTCTGGTGATGAGTCACTAAACTTAAGTTCAGGAATAGCTCCGACAGACAACCGGGATTAAAATCTGCAATCTTTAATTTACAACCGACTACTTAAACCACTCGGCCAACACGGCTGTTGGACTATCTGTAGTAAAAATACAGAAAGAAAGCTGGGTGTTATAAATTAGCTACAAGAAATGTGCCATTGATCACGTCTCAGGCTAGGGTGGTTAATAGTACTTCTTCTAAGCTAATTGAATTGCCTTCATTAATATTCGGAACGTGGCCACGTAAGACTGCCATTAAACCACCAGACGGGTGGACAAGTTGGAAAAACCTCTTTCTTCGTTTAATTGAAATTTAAAGGAAACGTCTGCAGTAATAATACTGCTGAACTCCATTGTGGCGTGAATTTTAACTATTACTTTAAAAAGCATTTTTTTTTGTGTTTATTTTAGTGGCGAAATCGTTGGTCAAGCTTGCGAAGATGAAATGATCTTTTAGGCGTAACTTGCGAGAGGGGCAACAAAAAGTCTAATTAAGATATTTAGTTTAGTTCAGCCATTTCACAAAAATGAATTGAAGACATTTAATAAAAGTGGTTGACGCAAAAGAGCTCTGTATGTCTTGAGAGAACTAACGCTCAAATCTATCTTCTTAGCCCGTGAGGAGCTCGGCGTGATGATATGTATGTATATGTGTATATACGGAAGGCATGAATGTATACATACATAAATACATATAATCACGCCTCTTTCCCGTAGAGGTAGGCAGAGACCACTTCTTTCCACTTGCTACGATCCATACATACTTGTTTCGCTTCGTCCATTTTCATTATTCTCCTCATACATGCTCTTCGGTCTAGGGTACTCTTGACCTGGCCTTTTTATAAATATACTCACTCAGGTAGTACCCACACGCCTGCATGCCGCCAGAGATATATTTTAGGAAATATCATAGATACATACACGTTGGCAACGTGTATGTATCTATGATATTTCAAATTCTCCTTATATTTTCCAATAAGCTAAATTCAAACAAACCGAGATAGCTCCTCCACTCGTGCGGGCAAAATTTGCCTGAAAGTAATTTAAATGAACTTTCAGGGCAAGTATTTATGTTTCATTAATTAATATATGACCACGTTAATATTTGTGTTTTAAAGTAGTTGGAGTCGTTATGAAAAGCTACCAGGCTTAACAATTATGGCAGGCGACGAGCTAGTAACGAGTTTTCATTTGGGGTAATTCCAAAGGTGACATCTCTGGACAGCACACGTAGCGTACATTATGCACCAAGTGAAAATGTTGTGCCTGAACTAAATTCTAGAAAACATTTATTTATTAAATTATTAACACAGTATGCAATGCACATTACAACAATTAGATACCTCTTCATCGCTGAAAATTTAAAATATATATTAAATAAAAAATACATAAAAGACTGCAAACATTCAACCTTTCTCAGTCACTCTAACAATGTCGTCTTCCATCGATTCTCAAACACGTTAACGTCAATAATATTGTAGTGTGTTGAATGTTGCCGTGTTTACACCTACCAAGTTTTACCTTGATCCGTGGTGTACGAGGGGTTCAAGTAGTAGCCAGCAACACAAACATTGCTAGTTAAATTTGAATAACGACTGTACTAACGAGTTTTTCTGAAATTATGTACAGTGATCAGGCGCACCAGGAACTGGACGGTGAAAGAAAACATCGAGAATAAACCTGCATACGTTTGAGAAGCAATTCAAACGTGTATGTATAGTCGTTGTGTCACGGCGAAAAATTTATCTCTGGCAGAAAGTGATTTTTTTGTGGACTTTATTATTCGATAATCTAGATCGGCCTAATCTAGGTAGTTGGGACGTGGTAGTATCGACCTTGAATTAAAACACGACCTTAACTCCAGAATCCGCCGACAAAAAACCATACTCTCTCATAATCTACGCCTTTGCATTATGGCTTAATTTATTAGAAGCAAAATATTTAATTTACCCCAAATTTCATTAAAACATCCCGACCAGCCCGGTTTTACGACTAATGTATCTTGAAACAGAAAAGTTGGTGTTTTTGTTACGGCTCCAAAACAAATTGATTGCGTTCCTTAACTGGGGAATTAGAACAATTTACATTATTTAGGATTCAGAAACAATGTTCTGGTGGAAATATATCATACATAGAATTCTTATATGGAAATAAATTCAAAAGGAAACAAATATCGGCATTACTTTCAGTACAGCTCTGTACACTATTCTCTATATATTTTAATTTTCTCTCATAGTGCCGTGTAAGAGCCGTGGTGGCCGAGTGGTTCGAGCAGTTGCCTGCGACGCAAAGGTCGCAAGTTCGAATCCCGACTGTACCAATGAGTTTTTCTGAACTTAAGTACAGTGATTAGTCACACCACGAGCTGAACGGTGAAGGAAAACATCGAGAGAAACCTGCATACGTCTGAGAAGAAATTCAAAGGCGTATGTATAGTCGTGCTTGAGTAACGGCGACGGACTCGCCATCTGTCACGTTGGCACTTAATATACCTTTGGCGGAAAGTGGGTGTGTGGGTATTACCTATACACCTCTGCCTACCCCTTCGGGGACCCTTGTGGGAAGGCGTGAGCATATATTATATTATATTTCTCTCATAGTGCGAGTGCCGGGCACTTTTGCTATTTAACCAAACAATGGCGAGATAAGGAAGTGCCTTAGCCGTCGTTAGTCTCAGTTGCCAAGCAATCACAGCTAAGTCTGTGGGGCTCGGACCACGGCTTAGGTCATTGCCAATTCGAGAGCCCGACTGGAGTCGTTTTGGTCTCGCCATTGTTCGGTTAAGTTCCCTAAACTCATTCTATGAGAGACCCTCGACCCCCCTAGAGGGGTATTTAGGACCCCCTGTGAAAAGGCGAGAAGATATTAATAATACAGATTATTTAGATAGCTATTGATGATGAAAATGGTGGCTGTACTTGTTGGGGTCACTGAAAGCGCTGATACCATTAATCATTGCCGTAAGAACTGAAGTCAGCGGGCACTAATTCGCGGCGCACGTAACACCATACAATGGACGGCCTTGGTCGCAGATTAATGACGATACCACCCTCTGATTCATTCAACTCTCAGGTATCTCTGTGTGCCCGACGGAAAGTAAGAATGATTACCCCTACTTTTTCTACGCTTTTATTATATACAGGATGAAACTCGACAGTACCTATGGTAATATTTTAAGGGGGATTTAATATGTATCTTTGAAAGTATACATCTATGTGAGTTTGCCGTCTTGAATGTAAAACACATTCTAATGGAGTGCAAGTTTTTTTTTTATTGCAAATCAATCGATTTAATTTCCTCCTTTATCCTTATTTGCTGCAGCTCGAATAAAGATCGGCAACGGCAATCGAAAAAAAATGTGGTGATCGAGTGGTTAAAATACTTGTAAGTACAAAACGTAGGTTCAAAATCATGTTCATGTACTGCAATATTTTTCTGATACTTTACTATGTAGGATACCATCCAGAGGTCTGCATATGTCTGATACAAAGCGAAAAACTGCATCTACGGTAAATCTCGTTACTACCCAACCAATAACATGAAAGACAACAACGCGGACATTAAACTATACCTATAATAATATAAATAGCAATTAAAAACTACCTACCTGTCCTTTAAGGACTGAAACTATTCAACCGATTTGTCCCAAGCTAGTTTCAAATAATGCGAAAGCTATTTTAAACCAAAAACAATAGATAAAATATAATAATAATAAAAATATATCCTCACGCCTTCCCACAAGGATCCCCGTAGGGGTAGGCAGAGGTGTATAGGTAATACCCACACACCCACTTTCCGCCAGAGGTATATTAGGTAATAAGTATTATATTAGGTAAGTATATAAGGTATATTAGGTTTATAAAATATATACATATATATTTATTTAACTTTATAACACGCCGGGTATCCGCTTAGTTGTTCTCATATTAATAACCATAACTCAAATTCGATAAGTGTTGTAGCGTTCTGTCAGCGGTAAGTGGCGGAACAATTAATCACAAACGTGAACACTCCTTGGTCCTGACGCAGTGACCTTGCCATCGATCCAACTCGCCGTCGTAATTTAATTTTTTCGCCTCGTAAACTTGCGCATGAAAACATTACAAAGGATCTTTAAGGTGCAGTGATGCGACAAGTATGACAAAATACCCTGATCATTTTATTGACTCAGTGCGACCATTTTTTTACTTATATAGTTTTGGTGGCACCTAATATACCTCTGGCGGAAAGTGGGTGTGTGGGTATTACCTATACACCTCTGCCTACCCCTTCGGGGACCCTTGTGGGAAGGCGTGAGGATATATTATTATTTTATATTATATATTATTATATAGTTTTGGTTCCTGACACTAGATGTCGCTGTTCTAAAATTTTACCTCAGAACAATAAATTTTTAGAAAGTTCTGTTATTCAGTACTCTCATTATTACCATTAAGTATCGGTCTGGTATTACTGGACCGAACACAAACCGAACTCTCTCTAAACTAGGCGCAGAGAATCCGTAGGACTCGTTATGTTGGTAGCAAGTATTCTACTTCGTTCTAACTGCTTTAATCGACCGGTAGTATTATCAACCTCTTCTTTAATTCGATGAAACATAAAGAAGCTTGACTTTAATTCATTAGGCTTTCATTATGAATGTTACCCATTATTCTGTTAGCGTCCCGCAAAAACACCATTATTTGTGTGTCTGTAACACTTCTTTCGCATGGTCGCCGTATACGACAGCGGCCCGCCCATACATTAATTTACTTCCTTAAACAAAGAAGGGTATTGTGTTACTGTGAAGGTTCTCGGCAGCGCCTTATCCTTAAGCTTATATGTACCGAAATAAGTAAGTAGGTACTTGATCTTTACCTCATAACCAAATAAATATTTACTGCAATTGGTAGATTTATATGCAGTGCTAATTGCGTAAATATCGGTTTGCTAAACTAATTTCAACTTTCAGTAAGTTGATGCGTTGTCCTTCGCGGAAGAAAACTCAATTGAAACCACACGCCGCCACCGCGTAGAACTCCACGGGGAATAGTTATCCCAGAAAAGGTAACAGTTCGTTCTGTATGCTACTCAGCCACTACAATACAACTCATTTCGTTAAGCATTGTTTAGTTCATTATATCTATGATAAACACTGCCATTTATTCCTTACGTGTTCCTAGAAGGGTCCCCAAATGAATCTACAGGCGTGAAATAGCTCACATCTTTTCGCCAGACATATATATTCATGTGCCAACCTGACAAATATCCGTTTTCATTTTTTTCAGCCCTTTATTAATTTTCACAAAATATCATTTGATGATCAATTTTATGGTAGGATTACGACGTAGGCAGCATGTCCACAACGGACATGGTGCTTTAAAGATAAAATAAATATGTTAATTTTGAATGCGTGTATTACATTTATTATACCCACATTTATTATTTATTTATTTATAACAGCGACAAAGTTTCGAAGAAGCACACCTTCCTTGTTTGTAGCCAAGGGCCTCGCAGTATGACTCACACCAGGGTGCGAGGCAGGAGTTGGTCACCATTTGAATAGTATAGCTTTTGGCCCTTATATCCTTTTCCGTGTCCCACGACGCCACTGAAAAATATATACAATGATCATTTTGTGCCCAAATAGTACCTAGATGGAGAATTTACCTTCATAAAATTTTTCGAGGCACTATCGTGACTAAAGACAAACAATTGGTCACTCAGGAGTAGGGCATCGAAACCCGGTTCAATTTTGAAAACCCGGGTTTTCGGGTCTAAAGGTAATCAAAACCCGGGTAGACCGGTTTTTTCGAGCATTTCGATCTTTTTATTGTAATTTTTTAAAATACACTAATCTGCGTTTATATATTGATTTCCTACAATGAGAACAAAATATATAGGATGAGGAAGATTTTAAATAAAGTAAACAGTACTTTACAAATTACAAAAACAGTTTTAATGTTTAAATTTTTTTTATTTTTTCTTCAGAATATCTTACAACTTACTTAGTACGTAATCTAGTCTTTTTTAAATCACATACTTGCAAAGATTAGTTTTTAACATTAAATTGATTATTTTGGTAACATTCACTTATTGAACCACTTTAGAAAAAAAAAAGATATTCATATAAAATAATACCATTTTGTATATATCATAACGTAACATAAAAATAACAGAAATCAGAACTGAATTATTAGAATTTCTTCTTACTTATGTAAAATGAACGTAAAAAAATTAGGGCATCCAAAGTTTTGCCACTCAAAGACGAACGCAATCTATTGCAGACACTTCCAGCCGAAGAAAATATACGCTCCAGCTCGACGCTAGTAGGTGGAATAGTTTTTGTGTGTTGTGTTCATAATGTTCATATACCAGCGATAGGTAACGCCCTCGCTGTCGCGTACCGCCATTCTCGCAGAGTGCCATTTCTACCCTCACAGTAGTAAGCAAATCGTCTGATGGACAAGCTGAACCAGTGTCAGGAGCAGTATTATCAGTAGCAACAGCTTGACTTAACTGTCTGTTAATTTTATCTTCATTTTGATTGTTCTCAAAATATTTACCCGGATTAGTGAAGTACTGTAGTGTTGCTGCATGAGTTAGTCTTCTCTTTGCGTATCGTTTGCTCACTGCAGTTGTCATTCTGTTACTTAGTGGTCTTCGTTTCATAAATCTTCTTCTATGCAAAATTTTCATAAATTTTCTTCAATTTTTTCTTCTATGCGAACGGTATCAGCAGTAGTGGGTAATTTGTTGCCGGTCTTTTCAAAAAGGTACTTTAAATCTTGAGATTTTGTGAATGTTCTAAGAGGAATTCCATCAACTGCAACCATACTAGACACCATAACCTGCATACTTGGGTTAGCAACTTAGCATCAGTCTCAAAATAGTGTGCCAACTTATTCCATTTTCTTATTATTGCATTCAAAGTAGCTTTAACTTAATAAATAACAAAAACAAAAATATAAAAAAAAAAACCGAAAAACCCGAGTTTTAAAAATCAAACCCGGGTTTTTTTTAAATCCTCAGAACCGGGAAAACCCGGGTTTTTTCGGTCCGGGTAAAACCGGGCTCGATGCCCTACTCAGGAGCCTAGCATGCAAACAAAGACGCCGAAAGCTAATGACACAAATATATATCCATGGATGAATGTGGTTTTTAATAAAACCACATTTACTTACAGATCGATAACTTCATAAACTGTAACTGCTTATTATCATTATTAACTGTAGCGACCGAAAAGCTGACCAATTTTTGTTTTGTAGCTAACATAATTTTTTATTTAATATTACCACCTACACACGTCGCATACGTACACTTTTTCGTACCTGTTGTTTCAGTCTTAAATTAATTTGTTACAAGTTAGTAACTTACCAACATCAACCTTTTCATTTGGAGATTTGTCTTTGATGTAGACACTATGCGTCGTGACTGCACCTATCACCGTCACCAAAACTATGATATACAAATTCATTGCAAATGCTAGAAAAGAGTATAAAATGCCTCAAAAGTATCCTAAAGGAAATATGTCCGTTCAAACTTGACTGTTCTGAAGTTAATTACCGTCCATATAGGTACTGCGAGCTGCTTAAATAGTATACTGCGCACATTGCGCACCAACTTCAGGATGATCAAGCGGTCAAGCCACATAGTTGACTAATTATTACTTATTATCCTTGTTTCAGGTTGCACTTCATTGCTTGTCGCGGTTACGTTATAATTAGGTAAATAAGTATGCGTAATATACCTATAATTCTAATAAAATAGTTTATTCCATTCAATTAAGGGAGGTAGGGCATAACGGGTTTCCCGTTCGAATTTGGAGCTGCCAGACTGGGGCAGGAACTCCACCTTATAGAAGTCCGTGGCCAAATAACACAATTTTTTGTTTTGTGTTCCTACACGGTGAATAAGGTTTCCAATAATGAGCTCCTTGGGGAAGGGTGAATTGAAAAAAAATATTTATATTACGTACCTATAACACTGGTTAAGGTATATTAGAATATCTTTATGATCGTAGGTGGTCGATCTAAGCATTTATTTACGCCTATTTTATGATTCAGGCAGGTCAAAAAGCAGGAAACTCCTTCTTTGAATAGGAGATCGTCTTCTATTGCTAGTTTAGTACCGCAAAAGATTATGACTTTGTAGGGAAAGGTACCGAGAGCGAAGTCGTAAGCACGGTTATTGCCCAAATACATATCGATCGTTCACCAAATTGCAAACAATCATGAAACAGTGGGTACAATTAGGAGAGAGGAGAAAATTTTGCTTTAATTGTGCACAATGTCCAATCTTCTTTAATTATGTACACCGCTTCTGTGATAATATTAATTTCAGGAACAAAGGAATGATTAAAGGGAAAATTTTGATAAATCGAATTATGACCGAGGCTTTCGTTTTACTTAATAGCCTCGGGAATTTTGGACGCGTGATTCTCACTTATTGTGAAGCCGAATTTGCTAATTCCATCTTTATTTTCTCAGAACGTGAGTGAAATTGTCAATCGTTCATAATCAATTTAATGAATGTAGGTAATTTATATCTTACAAGTATCTTAATTTATATAAATATTTTAAAAGATATATTCGTAAATAATTTATCCGATTTTAGCGTGTTGGGGTGTACTCCGTGCGTTATATAAAGTAGGTACATAGGTAAAGGCTTATTCACCCATAAATAAGTTTTTAAGCATGATTTTTGTTGCAGTGTACCTACCTACATACGGAACATTTTCAGTGAGCGATTGATTGTGTTCGCGTTTGTAAAAGGCACCCTCGATACGTTACGTGAGTGATTAGCTGAAGGTATTAGAGATGTATTACTGTGCCCTGTAAGTTTTCTTGAATTTCGTGTAAGTTTTAATTTTTTTTAATTATTAGACAATAATGTGCCACTGCTAGGTTAAGACCTCACTTTCCTCTTTACTAATAACAAATTAATCAGGTGCATATCCGGTTCGATCCGCCATTTCTATATTGGTGTGCCACGTCTGCCATTTCATGCTATGGGCTAATTAATACTCATTAATATTCCCCGTTTTTAAACGGTTTTATTTAGCTCGACCCGTACGGAATTTATTTATTTATTTGGGTCAAAATTAGAAATTGAAATTTAAGCACCTTCCCGTTGCCAGATTAATCTGAAATTTGGTACACACATTTAATTTAGATGACAATACAATATAATAAAATCAATAACATTATAAATCTAAGATGGCCGCCGATACAAAATGGCGGATTGCATATTTTTCCTTAACCCCTCAATATGGGTATCAAATGAAAGGGCTACACTAGTAAAACACGATGCTTATGTCAAAATTTTAAATTCAAGATGGACGCCGTTCCAATATGGCGGACTGGGTACATATTTTTCCACAACCACCACAATATGGGTATCAAAAAATAGGACTACACTAGCAGAGTACTGTCATTATGCCAAAATTTCAAACTCAAGATGGACGCTGTTACAAAATGGCGTATTAGGTGGGGACATGATTAGTCGTGTCGAGAACAGTTGCGTCCAAGAGTCCAAGTCCAAGTCCAAGTTGTCGACCGTAAAAATGCCACTTTATCGCGGGAACAACATGGTAACAATAAATAAAAAAGCAAACAAAAATAAACACGACACTGCTACACAACGAAAAAGAAGGCTCGAAAAGGCAAAAGAAAAGTATAGAACGAAACTTGCAAAACGCTGGCAAGACTAAGGTTCTGGTTTTCGAAAGAGATGAACAAGTGACCAAGTGTGCTATATCGGTAAATGGTCAAATTCTAGAGCAAGTGAATGAATTTGTATATCTTGGAAGCATGTTCACACGAGATGGAAAGTATGAAAAAGATATTGAAAGAAGGATAACTGCCGGAAATAAGGTGAATGGGGCCATGTCGGCGTTGATGGGCAGTAAAAGTCTGAGCAAGAATGTTCGAGTTGCTGTTCACAACGCGACATTGGTACCTACCTTATTGTATGGCAGCGAATCCTGGGTATGTCATAGGAAGTATGAAAATAGCTTGAATGCAGTCGAGATGCGATCTCTTCAAAAATGTGGGGCGTAACGATATTAGATCGAATCCGCAATGAAGAGATTCGCAAATCAACTGGCGTGAATGAGGGCGTGATTGTATAGATGAAGAAAGGCATGTTACGTTGGTTTGGACACATAGAAAGGATGAGTGAAGAAAAATTTACGAAACAGATATACAAAGCAAAAGTGTGTGCAAGAAGAGGCAGAGGAAGGCCACGTTCCAACTACCTGGATCAAATAGATCCGACTCTGAAGGACGGGAACGTTAAGAGTACTCGAAATCGACGAGCATGTATGAAGAGACTGATGAATGTGGACGAAGCGAAAGAGGTATGTAAGTCTAGAGAGAACTGGCGCTCCATACTCTCTGCCTACCCCGTTAGGGACTTGGCGTGATGATATGTATGTATGTATGAAACTTGCAAAGGAAAGTGAAAATGAACCCCATAGTCGACTACAGAAACGAAGAGAACGGTTAGCAACAGAAACACCTGAGCAACATGATACCAGGTTAATAGCACAACGTGAGAGACAAAGGCAGCTGGCAGAGTCAGAAACACCTGAGCGTCATGAGTGCAGGCTAGCATCACAACGTGACAGACGAAGAGAGCTAATTGACGCCACACGAAATACAGATAATCTAAATTTTGCTAATATAATACCAACAGATATAAATAAGACTGGAGGCTTACCATCAGTACTTGAAATATTTGTAGGTGCAAAAGTAATGTTGCGGTCCAACATTGACGTTACAAAAGGATTGGTAAATGGCGCTATACGCCACATTACAGAAATTGTTTGGCCTCAGTTCCGTCGAACCCAAATGTACGAAACAGATATACCATCAGTTAAAATTGACTTTGGCAGAGCCGGCATGCACGTTATTTACCCTAAAACCATACAGTTTCCAGCAAAATTCAATTATGGCACGGCTGAAAGAAGGATGTTGCCCTTAGTTTTGTCATGGGCAACCACCGTCATTAAAATGCAGGGCAGCACCGTCGACCATGCAGTAGTATATTTGGGCTCAAAATTGTTTGAGGAAGGACAAGCATACGTGGCTCTAAGTCGAGTCAAGTCTCTGGAAGGGCTATGTATTGAGGAATTAGATTGTACTAAATTATCAGGTAAGAAACCATGTAAAAATGATGCACTGAATGAATGAAATAGAATGAGGAAAATTCGGTAGACAATTTCACTAAATACTAAAAACAAGAAAATAAAAATCGGTAAAAAAACTTTTAAGCTAAACGGTTTTATTTTATGTGCACTGAAAACTACAAAATAAATAAATAGTTACTTACCTATCAACCTACGTAGGTGATCTCGGTCATTAATATCTCTGATGGTAGTGGTTGTCATAACATGAACCATGGCAGCGGCCGAAAGGCAGTTCATGAAAGAACACTAACACCAGGGTTTGTTTGGTAGCTAAACTAAGCAGCCCACACTATAACAAGTAGGTATTTTGACCTTCTAGTTCAGAAATATTTTAGTACTAGGCAGAATAGCTTTTAGGCATATTAGACTAAAATAAAAACGTGGGGCCCCTCTGAAATCATACCAATGGCAGAGCATATCTTATACTTTGGTAGATCATGAGCTCGGCGTTCGCTGGTGAAGCCGTAACGGCTGGTTATTGATGGTCAAAACCTCCAGTTACGATTATAGTAAGTCGATTCAGCGGACCCTGGACTCCTGAGCTATGTGGTTTTGGATGCGACCGGGATAAACCGCTAGGATGATGACGATGACGATTATAATAAGTCGATGCAATCCACACTTAGTATAGTAGAAAGTAATACAGAAATAGTAAATGGGCCCCACGTTTTTATTTTAGTCTAATATGCCTAAAAGCTATTCTGTCTAGTACTAAAATATTTCTGAACTAAAAGGTCAAAATACCTACTTGTTATAGTGTGGGCTGCTTAGTTTAGCTACCAAACAAACCCTGGTGTTAGTGTTCTTTCATGAACTGCCTTTCGGCCGCTGCCATGGTTCATGTTATGACAACCACTACCATCAGAGATATTAATGACCGAGATCACCTACGTAGGTTGATAGGTAAGTAACTATTTATTTATTTTGTAGTTTTCAGTGCACATAAAATAAAACCGTTTAGCTTAAAAGTTTTTTTACCGATTTTTATTTTATGTTTAATAAGTCTCATTCCATAATCAACGATTTTATTTATATAAAAACTAGGGAACCACCAACCATTATTTTTCACTCGACCGATTCGTAGATAATAACGTAAGTGATGACCGACCCTAAATGGGAGACGGCGCAATAAAGTGAGTGATACATCAGCGTATTCGGCATAACACTGGCTATTTATATTTTTAGTGCGCACAAACAGTAAACAATGGTGTAAAGGCAAAACAAAAGTGCTTCATAACACGAGTTATGAGGGCAATAACATGGTGCTTGTTGCGAGGCCATACGTGCACTCCGAATCAAACAACACATTAAGTAAAGAACACTACTGCATTCTATAGCTAAAGGGTGAAGCATCATTACTGCTACATAAGTATATGATACTAGCGATTCGTCCCGGCTTCCGCGTGGACATGGATTTTTTTATAAAAAAAAAATATAGCTTATGTCACTTTCCAATGGTGAAAGAATTTTTCAAATCGGTCCAGTAGTTTCGGAGCCTATTCAATACAAACAAACAAACAATAAAATCTTTTCTTTTTCTAATATTAAATAATATATTATAGATATAAGTATATTATTGCAAGAGGCAGAGAAAGACCACGTTCCAACTACCTAGATCAAATCGATCGGACGCTCAAGGACGGCTCGAAACCGACTATCATGCATTGCTATCATGATCATGTATGAAGGGACCGATGAATGTTGATGAAGCAAAATCGGTATATAATTCTAGAGAGAACTGGCGCTATACGCTCTGCCTACACCGTTAGGGAGAACGTGATGATATGTATGTATATGACACTTACAGACCTTTGGTGGCGGTAAGAGAACGCCCAGTACAACTACAAGTTTGAATTTCTTGTTAAACGTATACGAGTTTCCTATCGATGTTATGCTTCACCGTAAAACTCTTGAAGTGAAAAATCACGCAAGTTCTCATTGAACAAGTTCCAAGAATTTTCTTGTGTCGTCAGCAGGTGTTTCGTTATTACAAAGACCAAAATAGTTTGGGTTCAGCTTCTTATAAGTGAAACCACAATAAGTTGAGGCAGGACGACAGAAAAAAGGAAAAATAAATTAACATTGCTTTCATCTCGGAATGGCCCGGAATGAGGAAAAGTAAAATGTCGGACGGTAAAATTACGTATAGTGCACAAACTAGTATACATATAGTTAATTTATATTTTATTCAACATAAAATTAATGTGTGTGGGTATTACCTATACACCTCTGCCTACCCCTTCGGGGACCCATGTGGGAAGGCGTGAGGATATATTATTTATTATTATATTATATAAAATTAATGAAATGCACATATTTTACTAATATTAAAAAGGCAAGTTTGATATTTGTTGCGGCATAACTGCTGAACCGATTTGGCTGAAAATTGAAACGGTTATATCTAAGACTAGCGAAATAGGCTACATTTTAACCAAGAAAAATATATAAGCAACTTTTTCGAACACCACGCGGGCAAAGTCGCAACAGAAATTAAGTTCCAGGTCCTTAATTTCGGGAAAAGGATATAGTTAGACAGATAATTCATTTAAACTGCTCGCTAATTACGACCCGAGTATCATACGGACAGTATCTCTGCACAAGAAATATCAGTACACAAGAAGCTAAAAGGCGAAAAACAATTGTCAAATAAATAGGCCTCAGTCTTTTTCGAATGCTTTGAGTCATTCCTGAGTTAAAAAACGTCTTTAAACTACTACGGAATAATATGGTTAGTAATTATATATAATAATATAATATAATATATCCTCACGCCTTCCCACAAGGGTCCCCGAAGGGGTAGGCAGAGGTGTATAGGTAATACCCACACACCCACTTTCCGCCAGAGGTATATTAAGTGCCAACGTGACAGATGGCGAGTAATTACTATAACACATTTTATTGAGAAACGTACATAATCAAACACATTCATAGTCAAATATCAATGCTTTATTTTCTTTTTAGACTCAGTGACGACTGGCTCTGTCTCATACTCGATCTCAACGCGGGGTTTCTTCCTCATCATAGACTCGGCGGCATCCTGTGAACGAGAAAACGAATAAGCTCCAATGGTAAAAATGTATAAGGTGAAATTTATAATGCTATCTTGTCGACATCGGGAACTGGCCTAAAGTCAGTCTATATTTTGTGAGTATTATCTCGAATGTTGAAATTAATGAAAAATTTAAGAAAGGTACTGTGGCCCCGTTCGAATCCAGACTGTACCAATGAGTTTTTCTGAACTTAAGTACAGTGATTAGTCACACCACGAGCTTTACGGTGAAGGAAAACATCGAGAGGAAACCTGCATACGTCTGAGAAGAGATTCAAAGGCAAAATGTACAGTCGCGCTTGATGTTGGGCACCTGATATACCTCTGGCGGAAAGTGGTTGTGTGGGTATTACCTATAATACACCTCTGCCTACCCCTTCGGGGACCCTTGTGGGAAGGCGTGAGGATATATTATTACAAAGATACTAACTTAATATTCTTCCATTCATCAGCAAAGAGATTGCATACAGGGTGCTCATGACTATGGGATTTAGTGTAAAGTATACATACATATTTGCCCATAATTACATAAAGTCATGACAAGTCACAGCACCATTATTATCCACACATACACAATCATCAATGTCATCATAAATATAACCAATTTATTGTATGCATATTATTACAAAAACATTCCCTCGGCTCAGCTGTTCTTTGTATATTACCTCGATATCAGATGTATCAGATTCAAAGTCACTGCCCACTTCAGCACCCTCTTTTCTGCCTGAATCACTTTCCTGAAATTATAAAATTTTATTATTGATTATAAAATTTATTCAATGAAGATCATATAATTCAAATGATGAAAGCCAGGCTTGCCTTAAGGTTTAATAAATCACCTGCAAACCATGATTGCAGGTTCAAACCCAGGTTGTATAATAAGTATTACTGAAATAAGTAGTGATTTATTACACCAAAACACTGGTGGAAAACATCAAAAGGAAACCTGTAAATGTTTAAGATATCATGTCTGAGTTGATGACAGAATCGTCATTTGCCATGTTTTCTAGAAAATAGGGTATTAAATAGAGATAGAGAAGGTAGACAGCGGTGGAAAACTCCGCCTACCCTAACTATCCCTAAGGCACTTAGGTAAATACCTGAAATATATACATTGAAAACCCACCTCATCTGTATCCATATCACTGTCAGCCTCAACAAACTCGTCTGTCTGTCGCATGGTTTTCTCGAGTTCCCTCTCCAATTCTGGCTCCATCTCCCTCTCCCTCTCGTCTTCCTTTTCACTTTCACTCTCACTCTCTCCAGAGACTTCTTCCGCTTTAAGGGCTGCATCGAACGCCATTTGAGGGAAGTTGTAGATATCGTTGTACTGAGATGACAATAAATTTTAGTAAGTGTTAAGTTTCAAACACCAGAAAATTTTTAAGTATGTAAGTATTGACAGAACTACTGCTAGAATGAATTTAATGTGAATGATGTTTATCACACTTTGCTTCCTAGCTTTGTTGACAAGGATTCACAACTGAAGATCATTTCAGGGGTATGTCTTCAAAAATGGTAAAAATACATGACAATCCAAGCTATACTGTAAGAATAACAAAAAAAAACTTATTAAAAGATTATTAGCATTAATACAAGGATACATTTTGGGTATATTTGACCAAACAAAGGTTGGCGAAATCTTTCACTATATACAAAAGTGAATACCATAAAAATCCCGCCAAAAATTTATTTCTGCACCAAATTAAACACTAGTGCTTACAAACCTCATACCAATTAGCAAATTTTTAAATAACTACTCACTGTTCCCTTCTTCAACCTCTCAAGTAGTTGTTTTTCTATAGCATTATCAATCCTTGCTGCAACAAGTGCCTTTTCCTCCCTTCTTCTCTCACGTCTCTCAATCTTACGCTGTATTGGAACTAATTCTTTCCTGAAATCAGATCAGTGAATAATATTACAAAAGTTGCAAAAACTATATAACACCGATAGTATCAAAACATAACTATTAAATCTTCTGATAGACAAGAAGTTTGATTGTTATAACCACACTTTGTAATTGAACAGGCTACCAATTTATAATACAACATCAATTCCCTCACATAGTACCCAGGGATATTAGACTGAACATACAGTTAAAACTTAATTTTGTTGGCAGTTCTTTTGCACTAACTTTGTTATTAACATTTTAATCTGTTGCTCATAGTCTATCTCACATACTATTGCCACTTAATAGACCTTGTTGTCAAATAATTGACAACTATATATGACAAAATATGCTTAGTTTTATGGCAACAAGCAAGAGACCAAAAACTATTTCCTCCATTACCATCAAATGATCTCTGAGATATTATTGACTCTCTAGACTTATATACTTCTTTCGCTTCGTCCACATTCATCAGTCTCTTCATACATGCTCGTCGGTTTCGAGTACTCTTAACATTCCCATATTGTAACGTAATATTATTGACAACAGTTATATATATTAATTTGTTGAAGAAAATATTGTTACAAACACTATATTCACAAGATTACTTCAAAAAGCCAAGCCGAAGATGTATGTAGTTCTAGAGAGTACTAGCACTACTCTTTCTTCCTATCCCATGAGTGACTGGGTGCAATGATACATACACTTATATATTAATACAAGATGTCAATTATAACTTGTGATTAAAATTTAGAGCTTCCCATAAAATAAATAGTGTTAAATTGAAGCCACTTACACTCTTCTTAGTTTCAACTTTCTCATTCGTATGAGGTATTGTGTTATCTTCACAAATCTCTGTTTACACTTTGCTTTGATAAATCCAGGCCAGAATAGCAGGTTCTCATTTATTTGATATATTGCCTTTTCAAAGTTCCTTGACAGCTTCACTTTCTCCCATTGTTTGGCCGGAAACATTACTCTAAAATATTTAAAGAAGAACTTCGTTTTAACTTGTCATGGTAATTGTTTAATAACATAACAAATACCTAAACCTTTATACCTTTCAGCAGTTTTCATGAATAAATAAATAATGCCGTTTTCTTCACGCACGGTCGCGTATTTACTATTTGCTAAGGGACACGATGCCCTACTGCATAAACCTGTAAGGTTATATTCATTCCGGCAGAATTGCTGGGTCTTGGTGCTAGAACAGAAAAAGCGTTAATGCGTTAATAAATGTCAATAGTGATAAAGTGTATTTTATAAGATATAAGTAAATCCTACTCACGTTACTTTGTGAGAACAATGTGTTTTGTTGATAATTGCCCACACAACCTGCAAACAAACAAAAAATAAATTTAATGTAACTTAATATGAAACCACCACGTTTATACGATCCTTATTAAATACTTACATCGTCGTGCTGCATTTTTATACTTTATTATTACCACAAAACGGTAAAAATTTTGGATATAAAAGTTTTATTCACATGGGCACATAAATATAAACTGCGTGAGTACGATTATAACCTTAAAACTCGGTCTCCACCTCAGACGAATCGGTATTTGACTGACATCTGTCAAATATCTGTTCAAATAAATAATAGCAGAGATAATAGACTTTCAGTACTAAAATGTATCGTCCTAGGAAAGACCATAATGTATAAGAACTAAGATTAGAATTAACGCTTTTAAATAATATATATATGTAGGACAAGTGACTACCGCTGCTTATGGATGCTTGCCATACCAGGGTATTGCTTAATTTTCTAATTTCTGTTGAGGACAGCTAGAAAAGTTGCATGATACTGTGGCCGTTTTTGGTCGTCAAGTAATACAAAAAACTAAGCATGAGTCCTCTGAAAGCTAGGCTCTATACTTTAATTATAAAAAAATTACAAGTTGCAACGCAATAAATATCTTACATTCATACATATCGCGCCTCTTTCCCGTAGGGGTAGGCAGAGACCACTTGCTACGATCCTTAGATACTTCTTTCGCTTCGTCAACTTTCATTATTCTCTTCATACATGCTCTTCGGTTTAGGGTACTCTTGACCTGACCTTTGTTCAAGACGTCCCTAATTTCGTCTAGAAACGTCCGTCTAGGTCTACCCCTTCAAACACTTTTATTCACACTCGCCTTATAGACTTTTTTCGTCAAAAAAACCATCTCAGCATACCTTTCTCAATTTTTGTCACTACATCTTCTTTCAGACCACAACGTTTCCTTATCTCACTATTTCTTATCCTGTCACTCAGTTTAACTCCTATTATACTTCTTAACGCTCTCATCTCAACTGCATTTATTCGACTTTCATGCTTCTTCTGCCATACCCAACTTTCACTTCCGTACATGAGTGTCGGAACATTACATTCAGGAAATTATTTATTGAATCAGTGGATATTTTTGGTTTTCTGAGGAAAACATGCTGTTAGATAATGTCTATACAAAAATATATTTTAATATGGAAATATTTTTATGGAAAACAATAATATGAATACATACTTATCATTGATATGCCTTCGTTGACTATGATAGTAATAAGTTTAGCTTAATATTGTGAATTTGTAATTAAGTTCATATAAGTGGTAGACTAATATGAATATGCATATCATACTTTTTATAAATGATACTCGGTGCAATTTTATACTAACTTGACTCGACTACAGGCTAGCGAGCAATAGTCGGATCAACATCCCTAGTCACGAAAACTAAACTAAATTTCAATCCAATTCTATTTATTCTGTTTGAAATTGCATGTCGGTTATTTTATTTTCGTACCTCGTTTGTTTGTTATTACAAAACGCTGAGAGTTAGTACATACGCCGCACTATGAAAATGTTCCCTAAGCTTACATTGCAGATTAACTTTCGCTGACGCTTGTAGGATTTTGTAACACATTAGATAAATAATGTAAGAAAAATGAGTGATAATATCAAAGTAGTTGTCAAAGTTCGACCTCTGATTCCTCGTGAAATAGAGGAAAAGCTCTCTTACCAGTGGCGTGTAAAAAATAATACACTTTACCAGCTCGATCAACAGGGACGTGACTTGGGTCAGGCCTTTACTTTCGGTAAGTTTAGATTTTAGGGGTTATATCGTATTTGTACCTTATATCGGAGTCAAGGGCAACATAATATAGAGACTATCTTGCCATTTGCGACTTACAGATCAAGTATATGACCAGGATACAAAGACCAGTGATGTATATAACGATATTGCAAAGCCTATTGTGGAGGCCGCTACTGCTGGCTTCAATGGGACGATATTTGCCTACGGACAGACGTCTTCAGGCAAGACGTATACCATGACAGGGACAGAAGATTCTCCCGGAATAATTCCCTTAGCTATAGTGAACTTATTTGAAATTATAAGGAATATACCTGACAGAGATTTCTTAGTGAGGTAAGGTAACAAACATAATTACATATATTATCATAACACCAATCTTCTCATTTAGTAGAGAGTACCTGTTCTCTCAAAATGTATTGACCTCTCTTGCTTTTTCCACATTAATTAGTTTTCATAAATACTTGCGAGTTTCAAGTACTCTTGTCATTGCCATCCTTAAGTTAAGAAACAAATGATCCATAAATTCATAAATATAATAAATATTTTAACTCCCCTGTAAAGGACTGCAGCAGCAGAGAGGGAGCAGAGTGCCAAGTCTGTCAGTTAATTAATAATTATAATTTTAAAATCAAATGTATGTGTACTGTATATTACCTTAGATAAACTTTTTTTATCAATCACTGTCATGTTACATAATGTTACGTATATTCAAAGACATAAATGGGTTTTTCTGTCTTGTGGTATACACAATATATTTGCAAACCTTCACTTGACCTACTAAGATTAAATTTATTATTTCCTTTAAACCTGTCTTTACTTACGACTTACATTTGAATTTAACCATTAAATATATACATTGGCCTCGAGTGTAGGATTGTAAATTGTTTTGCTAATATCCCCTAAAATTTGTATATGGCTCTCTTCTAGTGTCCTGTATTACCTGTATTGCCCTATCTTTACTCTCTCAAATATAAATTCCATACAATTGCAAACTTATAATTTTCTTATGTAGTTGACATACTTGCTTCATTACAGAGTATCATATATGGAAATATACAATGAGACCATAAAAGACTTATTAGATGTGGAGAAGGATAATATGAAGATCCATGAAACCTTGCAAGGTATCAAGGTGGATGCCACAGAGAAAATGACATCTTCTCCGGAGGAAGTACTTGACATAATGAAGCAGGTACCTGTGCTTTTGTTTAACCTTCTTACACTGCATCTCTCGCCCCAAATGCCCCATACCTTGGAAATACATGGGTCGAAAGGAGTTTCCTTCTCCAATAGGTGGCCAATGCTTGTTTGCCACTCTTTTGATATAAAAAACATTCCCATGCCATTACAGGTACTTAGTCCCTTCTTATAAAGATACTGTGTTGGCCTTAACTAAATAGAGGAAGTAAATATATAATTTATGGTTTCTTCTCACAACCAAACCTCATATTAATAATACAATAGTCTAATTCAAGTCACAATATAATTTTTTGCTTAGTTCTCAGAACATTCCAAAAATGAAAACATTGCATAAATTCTCACAATGTAGTCACAGTGTGTGGGTTGTATTGCCTAAAATGTTTATCTTAATGTCACAAGCACAAATAAGCATAGGTTATTAGTATTTATCTTAGATGTTAACATCCATGTATGACTGTACTTGCTACCTTGACATGAGTGTACTTGTAAGTTGTTGATCTATCAAATACATGATGATATATAAGATTCTATTATATTTCTATCAAATAGGATGATGATGAACTTAATAACTTGATGATCTTCATAAACAAAAATCAAGATTATCTCTTCTGTGGACTTACAGACCTCCTTCACTTAGTCCACTTTTATCAGTATCTTCATACATGCTTGCCAGTTTAAAATACTATTTGTTATTTAACAATGATGTTATTTTTGTTCCCAGGGTGAAGCTAACAGACAAACTGGGTCAACGAATATGAATGAGACAAGTAGCAGATCACATTCAATATTTCAAATTGTAAGTTATTTATAAAATATTATTGATCTCAATTAGTAGTGCCCAGGATTAATAGTCTGTACTAGGGATGTAACGATATATGAATTTGCTGATACGATACGGATACCGATTATATGGCGTAGTAGTAAATACACCCAGTAAATAAAGAATTATGTACTTTATATGCATAAAACTTACTAATGTTACATAGGATAATTAATAGACACTATTCTGTAGTGTGGCAAAAATGGAAATTAAAAAATAATGAAAAAAAAGGTAAAATATCATATCAACATTTATTTGGGTAACATTTATCAAGGAATCAAATCAATATTAATAATCAAAGTTCACTTTAGGAAGATTGTTGTTAAGGAAACAAAGTTTATTCAAATTACTAGGAGATAATCTGTTGCGCAAATCATTTTGTATGAGGCCTGCAGTTGAAAAAAGACATTCCGAAACAACTGAGCTCATTGTATCGGCGCTGCCGATATATCGGTATCGGGATCGTTACATCGCTAGTCTGGACATATAGGCAAGGTCTATGTCTAGTACTGTCACTTGTGTATATATTTATATATCTTCATGCCTTTCCACAAGAGTCCTGAGTGGAGTATTCAAAGGTGTAACTCAGCCCTGTTTTCGCCGTAGATATGTATATTTAGATGCCAATGTGACAGATAGCAAGTCTATCGTCTAAGACTTGTGTATATGTGAATGTGTATACTTTTTTTTGTATTGTAATTTAATTTTATTTCTTTGTTTTATTATATTTAATTGTAATGCCATTTTGTTATGGGTCAAGTGCCTGAAATAAATATATTTTATTTAAATAAATACAACACCCATTTGCTGTGTATCAAACACAGTGATCAGTGTATCTATCTATTTACGTATATACATCATCATCATATCATCACGCCGAGTCCGTAAAGGGGTAGGCAGAGAGTATAAAGCGCCAGTTCTCTCTAGACTTACATACCTCTTTCGCTTCGTCCACATTCATCAGTCTCTTCATACATGCTCGTCGGTTTCGAGTACTCTTGACGTTCCCATCCTTGAGCGTCCGATCGATTTGATCCAGGTAGTTGGAACGTGGCCTTTCTCTACGTATATATATATAATATAGCGTTACCTATTTCTAGTTACTAGCTTTACTTATTTAGGACTATGTCAATTTGTGTGGATATATCTTTAATTCAAAATAAGTTATACACCTAATGAGAATACTGTAATGTGATCCTTACGACAGACGATAGAATCCCGCGAGCACATGGAAGGTTCGAAGCAAGTGGGGTGTGTGAACGTATCGCAGCTGAACCTCGTGGACCTGGCGGGGTCGGAGCGCGCCGGGCAGACCGGAGCGAAGGGTCTGCGCTTTAAAGAGGGCACCCACATCAACAAGTCCCTGTCTGCCCTCGCGCTGGTCATCAAACAGCTCTCAGAAGGACCCAATAAGTAAGTTTCGTACTTTTTTTGCCTATTCGCAACTGTCTTAGTTGGTTAATAGTTAAGGATGAAACATGTGAAAATCGGACTTAAGTTAATACTATTATTTAAACTCGTTTCTTCTTATTCCCTATTTCAGTATTGTTTGTAATTCATATACTTAAGTAATATTGATTAATGTGAAATATATCCTGGAAGTAACTTAGGAAACCTGGAAAAATATATACCCATACGTCTGAGAAGCAATTTAAAGGCGTATGTATAGTCGTGCTTGAGTTACGGCGATGGACTCGCTATCTGTCACATTGGCAGTTAAAATATATCTCTGGCGGAAAGTGCGTGTGTGGGTACTACCTATACACCTCAGCCTATCCCTTGTGGGACCCTTGTAGGAAGCCGTGAAGATATATTATAAGTAACTCATTATTTCATTTAAATACTGCATTGTACTAACAGATTATGATAAATATGTGGATGAATTCCCCAGGTACGCGAACTATCGTGACAGCAAATTAACTCGTTTACTGCAAAACTCTCTGGGCGGTAATGCGAAGACAAGTATCATATGCGCGGTCACACCTGCAGCAGTAGAAGAAACTATTTCTACTTTGCAGTGAGTATCTTTTTATTGATATCAGTTTCTCTCTTATACATAGGTACATAGATAAAGTTTTTATTCCAAAGTATTTACTTATACTATCCATGAAATATACTTATCTATAGATTTGCGAACCGCGCTAAAGCAATAAAGAACAAGCCTGAAGTGAACGCAGTGGCCACCGACGCCACCATGATACAGCAGCTCACCAAACAGCTTTCCAAGCTTCAGATGCAGCTCGAGACCAAGAAGAACCTCGAAATCATGTTGGAGACCAAGAAAAATGTTGAGGTAATCACTTGTTACTTTGAAAAGCGTAATTTGCGAATTACACTTTGAGTGTGCTTGAGCATCTGGATGAGCGATGAAGAGATCCCTTAGTCTAAAGAGAACTCGCGCTTTACTCTCCCTGCATACCCCATATGTATGTATGTATTTGCATCCAAAATTTTGAAGTACCACTATACTGTACTAATGAATATTTTGAATACAAAGAAAGTGAGTATTTTTTTCTTGTAAGGCATTCACGCTACGGGTTCTTTTCCTTTCCTTAATTTCCTCCAGAAATATAAACTACTGATCTCGAGGGATATCAAAATAGCTTTAAAACGTTTGTCCGACATAATAACTATTAACAACATAAATTGCAACTTGGTGTCTGAAGTATGGCTAAACAAATGGGAGCTGCGATATTCCTGAATGAAACGAATATCCCTAAATATAGTTTATACATATTAAGGAGAGTGAAGTAAATTCAAGCGACTGATGAAAGAAAGTGTCCAGCGCCCGTCCCATACACTGCACTTTTATTTATTTCGACAGCAAGACAACTACAACCTGCAAAAGCAGATAGCGGCGTTGCAGCGGCTGTTCTTGAACGGGTTCGGTTCTCGCGACGAGCCTCGGCGTGCCACCGGCCGCCCTCCGCCGCGCCGCGTCACTATCTCCACACTTCACGCCATCCATGACGAACCCCCGCAAGTGCCAAAGTTCTGCACACCCATGCTTAAATACAAGTCAGTAAAGCTCTTTTTTCCTATACTACAAGAGTGACAAGCGTACGGTGGTATATCCGATGGTAAGCCGTTACCGTAGCCTATTGTCGCTCACAATACCGCGTTATATATCGCGACTCTCAACTCCACACCCACCTTCCATATACACGTAAGCGAGGCCTGATGATAATAAGGCGTAATTTCCCCCCGTCCTGAATTTAATGCAAGCACAGGCTAGGATAATTAAACCAGCCCTGAAAACATAATTATATATTTTTTTCTTATAAAATAATTGGGTGGTAACGTGCAAGAGAAGACATTGGCTGGCTAAGCTGTTTTGCTACCTTTGTAGTTTAATATTTTAATGTATATAATTTCAGTCCAATGTTGTTACCGAGCTCGTCAGATTTCGTCCCCATCCAAAACTTAAGCAAACTACCGACTTTGCCCGAAGAGTCGAGGCTAATCACTCCACCTCCTATTGAAAGGAGAGTCAACATCAGTGATGAGGTTATTGAGCTTGGTAAGTTGTTTGAGATTATTTTGCTCTATCGCTCAATGAGTAGTACCCACACGCCCACTTATATTACATATTATTTTTATCTTTTTGAATTATTTATTTACAAAATTTAACAAAATCATGTTTGTGCATGTATGTATACCAATGCGACTGATTCTAGTTCCTGTATACACAGTGTATGTAAATTCACGCTCATATTAACGCGATCCTACAAAGGTCCCTGCACAGGTACATTAAATATAGTGACAGAGTACATCGTTTTTCTCAAGTTTGACTAAACATACGTCTTTAGATTTCTTTTTACACATATGCAAGTTTCCTTTTATCCTTCACCATAAAATTTGTGTATAATCTTACGTGTATTTATAGTTTGTGTATTTTAAGAGAGGTAGGGCATAACGGGTTTCCCATTCGAATTTGGAGCTGCCCGACTGGGGCTGGACCTCCACCTTATAGAAGTCCGTAACCAAATAACACAATTTATTGTGTTGTGTTCCTACGTGGTGAATAAGGTTTCCAGTAATGAGCTCCTTGGGGAGGGGGGAGGATTGTTACATTGTGTTGGAAGCAGAGGGATTAAACCTTATGCTGTCAACACACTATAACTCTCCGAACACAGAGTGGCAACTCGCAAGTGACACTTCGGTATCGTGAGCGTATATAGGCTACGGTAACCGTTTCCCAGGTGGGCAGTATGCTTGTTTGCCACTCTTGTTGTATAAAAAAAATTTATAAAATATTAAATTATTTACGTTAATTTTCAGATAGTGACGATGATTGCAAAGGTTCCTGCTCTCCATATCACAAATGTTTCTGTATGTATTTAAAATATATATAGGATGTCTCAGAAAATAGAACTGTTTTCTTCTAGAAATGATTGAGTAATGTAAAAATGTATTTACAGGACGAAGAAATAAAAACACATAGCTCCAAAAATAACAAAATGACCCTAAAGGGGCGAATATTCACTCCGAAACATGTTTTTTTTTTTCATAAGTTATTATACATAAAACAAATACTACTACTACTACTTTACTGTTACAGCAGATTTTTATGACATTTTAAAATGTATTTTTAGTAGCTTTCCTTTATTGTGCCCTATCACAATTGAGCAACTATCCTGTTTTCTGAGACAACCTGTATAATTTTAATTCTTGAATTGAAAACTGTTAATAAAATATGCACTTGATTATTTTTCAGCTAACTCGAAAACACCACCCTGTGTTTTGAGAAAGAATGCAAAACTAGCAGAGAAGAATTTGAAGGATATTGTTGAATTGACGGAAAGGGAAAAAATCTATACGCCCCATGTTGTGAGTTATTTGTATTATTCCTTACTATTTACAACCTTCCGGCAAAGGTATCCACAATGTTAAGCAGAATGTTTGAGTCAGTCAATACTCACTGCTCCAAGGTGTCCTGAACCTTGTGTCGCTATACTTAAAAATACTATTATTATTATAATTATAATATTATAATTTAAATTACTATTATTATTGATTAATATCTAGTCGACATACTTTCTATTCTCTCTGAGACTCCGCAGGATGATATGTATGAATGTTTTATCTTATTTCAATTACAGGTAGAACTTATGGAAAAAATAGAGGAAAATACAAATGTGATAGCCAAACTTCAAGATGAGGTCAACAGTCTCAGACAGCAAGGCCAAGATAAGGACTCACAAATGGACCAACTTAAAAATCAAATCACAAATACTGAGTATGAAGTTAAACAAATTACTTTAAAGAAGGTAAGTAATTGAAATGTATGATGGCCAGCCAGTCTAGAGAGCAGGACTCGTGGCTGCGTCGTATGAAGCTACGGGTTCCAGTCCCGCTGAGGGTACATAACTTTGTATTGATTGTATGCACCTTACTGTTAATATGAATATATATTATACTCTTCACACTCTTCATTTATCTTTCATATCTTTTCACTACTTTCCAGTTTCTAATATTCTTGACTCATACAATATGTTAAAACGTAATATGAATTTAATGTTAATGTAAGCCTTTTTATTAGGAGGTAATTAAATACATTATAAATTTTATGCTTTTAGCTTGAACTAGAAGCTCAATGCAAAGAATTTAATACTAAGCTGACAGATTGGGAGGTTATCCACGAAACTTTTAAAAACAAAGCGAAACTAAGGGAAGAAGAACTGCTATCGCTATTGGACGAGAAGAAAAACTTCAGTAGTAAGTGGATTTTACCCTACATGGTCATAAAAAATATTATACATATCTATACTAATATTATAAAGAGGAAAGATTTGTATGTTTGAGTGTGTGTATGTTTGTAATGAATAAACTCAAAAGTTACTGCGCCGATTTCAAAAATTCTTTCATCATTAGAAAGCTACATTCGCCTTGATTGACATAGGCTATATATTCTTTAAAAGAATATTTTGTCCAGTCGTGCGAAACCGGGACGGGCCGCTAGTATTTATATACTATGAGTTTGTTCGTATCTTACGCTTGTATTATTACAAGCGTAAGATACGAACAAACTCACTTATAGCTTAACCGCTATAAATGTCTTAAAAACTACTATATATAACTGTATATACAATAACACATTGTTACTATAATTAGGTAAACCGAGGACATTGGAGAACGAACTTACACACTTCATGGATATGTCGAAAGATATATCATTAGTGAACAGTGATAATGAAAGCAGTATTATAAATACTCTCGACGATGGTCTCCCAACCCCTATAAAAGACATAGTCACAGACCTCCAGGCTCAGTTAACTATGAAAACACAATCAGTCATAGAATTAGAAGCCAATCTCTTCGCCCATCAGCAAAAGATTGCATCTATAGAAAACACTACTTGTGAATTAAACACTATGGTCTCAAATCTCCAAGATAAACTGCAACTGTATGAAAACGAGAATGCTCTCCTGAAATCCACCCTGGATAATTTAAATTCTACAATTAACGCTCAAAAATCAAGCTTAGAAGCAGCTAACAGTGATATAAAATCATACAATAATGTTATAGAGGAGTTGCAAATTAAGCTAACGCAAAAGGACAGCTTATTGAATGTAAATATTAATGAGAGTCTCATAGAAACTATGATAACTAATGAGGAGCACTTTATTGCTAACAATGAGAACATGAAAAATATTATTTACACTTTCAAAAACACTCTAAATGAACGAAATAAAGAAATAGATGAGTTAAAATCAACAATTGAAAATAATACTGTATTACTTCTGAATAGCAATAATTTGAAGGGTGATTTAGACGCGAATGCCAAACTAATAAATACACTTAATGACGAAATCAAAACATTGAATCAGCAACTCGATGGAAATGTTGCAACTATTAGTTTACTCACACAAGACAAAAGTAAATTACAAGACATTGAAAGTGACCTTACGTCAAAATTAGCAACAATTGAAGATAGAAATAAAGAATTGGAAGAAATGTACAAACAAAAAGAACTGTATATAGAAAATCTTAAAGAAAATTATGACAAACTTGTATTAAGTGTAGAAGAGAAAAATGAGAAAGGACGGGAAATGGCTCGTTTTAATGAAGATTTGCTAAGTAAAATTGCTAACTTAGAAAAGGAAATTAGTAATAAAGAGACGTTAATAGAATCATATAGCCAGAAGGAAGAGGAAGCGCAAGATAATATTCATAAAGCTAAATCTGCAATAGACAAATTACAATCCATTCTTAACATTATATCAGGGGACATACAAGAGTGTCCAAATGCCATTGAAAATATCATAAGCATGTTAAGTACGCTTTGTAATAATTTAAATAGTCTTGAGATCATTGTTAAAGAGGTCGTCGCCGAGAAGGATAGGGCTGCTAAAGCCAATATCGCCTTAAAAGAAGAGTTAGAACAGTTAACCAAAAAGAAGATTATTAATATAGAAGATAATTTAAACAAAATGGCTAATAAAGAATTTGAAAGTGAAGCGTTATTAAAACAAATTACAGATTTAACATCAGAACTAAATAACATTAAATCCGAGTTAAGTGAAAAAAATACAGAAATTGATCTTTCCAAACAAGAACTAGCAGAATCCATGGAAAGCTATGAAAGTCTTCGTAAAGAGCTTATTGTAAAATCAGATGAGATATGCACGTTGAAAGAAAGCAATTGTAAGAATCTGGCTCAAATTGAAGGGATATTGGAAGAAAGAGACGAGAAATTTGCACAATTTGAAAATGAAATACGAAGTCTACAAGATACCTTAAATTCTAAAGAAGGCATATTTAATGAAACTCTTATAGATAAAGAAAAGAGGATAGCCGAACTAACAATAAATTTAAGTGAAATTGATTCCAAAGTCGAAGAGAAGCTAACTCTCCTACGAAATACGTCTGATAAAGTAAAGGCGACTCTTATGGAGAGAGATGCGCACATTAAGAGTATTTTTGAGAGAGTATCACAAATCACACAAGATTGTTGTATAGAAAACCACTTGTCATGTGAATTCCAAAATGTTAATATCAATATTTATGAGCAAATTCGTCTCACTTTGGATAAAGTAGCAAATCATATTCTCTTTATTAAAGCTACAGACGCGGAATCCGATCGTAAAATTGAGAGTATATTGTCTGAAGCTAAGGTAGAAATAAGACAGCTGACGGATCAGAATCTCTCGTTAATTAACAAGTGTACGATGTTAGAAAATAATAACCAAGAGATGTCCAATCTTCTAGAACAAATACAAAATGATAATCAGAACTTAAAACAAACCTTGTTAAGGGGTAATACCACCTTAGAACAGCTAAAACAAGAATTAAACGTCAAAGCTCAGGAAATTGAACAGATGCAAAGCACTGCTAATAATTGGAAGGAAAAATTTGTAAATATGGAATTTATAATGCAACAAAGGTTCGAAGAAATTAAACTAGAAAATGGTCGACTGACAGAAAAAATATTAAAAGTAAATAAAAATTCACCACAACAATCTAATCAGATTAGTGATGTTGAAGGTTGTGAAGTTAAGGAATGCGACGAAAGCTCATTCAGAAGATCAATTTCCAATTCCTCACAACTTTTAGATTTAAACTCTCCCCCTAGTCTACTTACAATTTGCTGCAACAAAATAATAGACCATTTGCAGCCGAGAGACGATGAAAGCGACTCAGTAACCAGCTCCACTGATCGTATAGAGAAACAAGATACTGGATCGCAAGTAGATATTTGTCAATGTATACAACTGTCTTTAGAATTGAATGAAACTAAAGAGGAGATGTCAAAGCTTTTGAACATTTTGAGCAAGTTAGAACTCGTTAATCAACAACTTTTGCTTGAACAAGAGGAAGTTCGCAAAGAAGTCGCTATGCTTCTGAAACCTGCAAATGAATTACAAAAAAAAATTGCTACTCATAAAACGAATTTATCGATATTAACAGCGACTACGTATGCCGAGAATAAGTCGCTACAATCTCAAGTGACAGCTTTACAGCACCATCATAGGCGTTTCCACAACGTCTGTCAAAGGGACATCCCCGACTTCAAAAATAAGCTCCGTGAGCTCATGACGATACTGAATCTAGATTCTGCCCTAGCAAGTGCACATAATGCTAGTTTTAAAAGGTACTCCTTGCCAGATGTGCTGGATAATAATTCGACATTTTCGAATTTGAAAAATGAATCTACTCTAGACGGAGATCTTCTAATGCTAGATACTAATATCACATTGACGTCTACCGATAATACATTGACGGGCCATGACCAAACTTGCTTAGATATAACACAAAGCATGTACAGGGAAGTAAGTTGTCAAACGAATGAACAAATTAACCAGCAAACTGAGAGCAAAGATCATTCTCAAATGCTTATAGCAGATGATTTGCTTGAAGAACTTAGGTTATTAAAAGAAGAAAATGTTGAACTAAAAGAACGCATACAAATATCTACTCGTTCTAGAACTGACGCACAGAATAGTCCCATCAGAATGGATAATAGTAATAATCAGCAGTTGGTAATTAATTTGAACAATAGTTGCGAAGACTGTGTTACATTAAAAGATTTACGGTCTCTTCACGACACAATGGTCAAGGAGCTCGACCTACTTTCTCAAGAGTTACTTGATGTCAAAACTGTCAAAGAGGGCATTGAAGAAAAGTACAAGAACCTAATGTTAGAAATTCCATCTACGGAAAATTTGATAAAAACATTAACGACCTTAGAAGCAGAATACAATTGTAAAGTACAAGAGAATACAAAATTAACAAACGCATTGAACAATAAAAATAAAGAAATCAAACAATTGCAAGATGAAAATGATACACTTTCAACACAAGTTATGGAGAATATAACCGAAGCGGATGACTTGAATAAAGAGTTGGAAAGGCTGAAGGAAATAAATAAAACACTAAACGGAAAATATGAACACATAAGCTCAACGCAAAGGGACAATGCTTCAATTGATACTCGTACATGGAGTTGTTCTCAATGTTCTTTGAAAGAAGATTTGATGCATTCCCTACCAGCAAGTGCTACAAGCATTGGTGAATCTCATTCAAAATTGAACAGAAGCTACAGTGATTCTGATTCATCTTCAAGGCACAATAAGATATGTACGTTACAAAGTGAATTGCATGCAGGCCGTGAAGATTGTAAAGAATTGTCGAAGGAAGTTACTACCATAAAAAAACATTTGGAACGAAGTAATATGTCGATGGACTTGGACGAAAGTGTGGATGAAGTTACCACTTTCCCTCTTAAATGCTCCATGCCGTATATTCCAGAAGAATCATCAGATGCTTACATCGCGGATAAAATGGATTGCCTTAATTATTATTCTGAGAAAGCGAGTGTGGATAGAGAAAACTTAAGCTGTGATATTAAAATATTAGACATCATGAAAATGTTTTACAACGATTTGATAGTAAAACACGGCAATGAAGTCGACAATTTAGTTAACAAATTAAAAGATTTTGAAGAATCTAAGGCTCACTTAGAAACACAAATAGATAAAATGACACAGGATTACCATAATACCAAAAAAGAATTACGAGAAAATATTAAAAGTATCACAAATTTTGTGTCCGAAATAAAAAATAATTCAAAAGAGTTAACAGAGGATATTGCAGACAACCGAAATTCCGATAAAACTGGAAAACTAGTAGGTATCTTTAAAGAGAACCTTTTAAAGATTTTAGATTTCGAATTCGGACTGTCTAGTGTTAGCATATTTGATTATCTTATTGAAAATGTTTCGAATATACATCAAAGAAACTTGGGAGCATTAATGGTACGCTATTCAGAATTGCAAAAACATTTAGAAAATATTACTACAGAACTAAATGCGGCAAATGAAAATGTCCATCATTTGAAACTACAGCTTTCGGATAAGGAGAAAGAATTTAATCTTATGAAGGTCCAAAAAGAAAGAGTGCAGGAAATAAGTAATGCTGTAACATTGGACATTGTGAAAAGAGAAGAAGAATGTAACAAACTCATTTTTGAAGGTTGCCAAAAGCTAGTACGGCTTAATATACTAAAGATTACTGATTTAGATTTAAACTCGCCATTATCTGTGAATATAAACTTATTGTTTGAGTACCTGTTTAACCATCTAGATTCAACAGATATTGATAAAGAGAAAGAAAATCTACTTGGAGAGCTTGACAATTTGAAAACTATTGTAGCTGAGAAAGATAAATATATTGAAGAAACAAAGATTCGTAATGAGAAGCTTCAAGAAATCAATAGCACTATTACTCTTGATTTGGTTGCCAAAGACAAGGCAAAGAATGAAACAAGTTCCTTATACGCAGATTTACTTAAAATTTACAATAGCAAGGTGGAGGAAAATCAAACTAATCTCATACTCACACAGAATCTTACAGAGGAAATAGTGTTACTTAAAGGAGCTACAGCTAAAAAGGACTTGACAATACAAACTTTAGTTAAAGACCTTGAGGTTCAGAAGAATAAGACTGTAAATGAGAATGACCATCAAATTGTTGAATTAAGAGATACAGTCGCGAGGCTACGGGAAGAAATTACCAATTTGAAGAAAGTTAATGACATGATCGCAAAAGAAAAGCAGGAATATGCTTCCGAGCTAGAGAAATCCGGCGAAACAATAAAGCGAAACGCGACTGAGCTGGATAAAATGACGTCAGACATTTTGATATTGAGAGAGAGTGTAAGAGAGACTGACTTAGTAGTAAAAAATCTGAAACAGGAAGCAAGTTCCCTGCTGAAACAAAACTTGGATTTGAAAAATTTGCTTGAACAAAAATCACAAGACTGCTCCAGACTGGCTACTAATATTAAGACTCATGAAAAAACTGCTGAGATTCAAAGCAGGATGATAATCAGGTAGGTCTTTTTATATACTTGATTATTGACATTTAAATAGTTCTATGAGGTCTTTTATGGCCCGAATTCTAAGATCTAAATGAGTAATAATTATTATAAGAGAACTCTAGACATACAAACTCACATGCATATATACAACTCCAAAAGGTTATGAATTATGATTTAACATATGCCGAATAGTCCGCAAATATGTTTTGTTATAAAGTTCAAAATTTTTAAAAATCTGCTACTAATTGAACACACGATTAAACTTCCCTTAAAATATATCTTCACGCCATCGAGCAGTGGTTCGACCAGTTGCCTGCTCGAACCACTCAGCTACCACGCCTTCTGCCCTTTCCCTGTAAACATATACACATACATATCATCAGGCCGAGTCCCTAAAGGGGTAGGCAGAGAGAAAAGAGCGCCAGTTCTCTCTAGACTTGCATACTTCTTTCGCTTCGGCCTCATTCATCATTCATAAAGTAACGATGTATAGAAATATTTGGCGATGTTGGCTTGTAATATAATAACTATTTAATCTTTCTCAGGCTTCAGAAGCTCAAGGACGATGATGATAAAGCAATCAAAGAGAAAGAACAGCTTATTACTGAACTTTCAGATAAATATACAAGTCTACAAGGCGATTATGAAACGCTGCAAAACACAATCAAAACGCACAAGGACGAAATTGATGTACTTACCAATGCGAAGGACACTTTGGAGGTATTTTCATGTTATACCTAATAGTGCATGTAACTGTGTACTGAATGTGTAAAATTAATAACATATGATCTTATTCACAGCGTTTACCAAAGATGAACTCTGTATTTATAATATGTATTGTGTATAGTGGAGGTGAATGTGACACTATACATTTTTCATCAGGTGTGGTTGTTGCTCATCCATATTGTGTCTCCTAACAAAGGCAGCATTACTAAAGTTAAATTAAATGTTAATTAATAACATTATTATAATAATCATTTAGGAAAACAATTGCTTTTAAATATTTGAATTTATTTTTATATTATTACACTCATACATAGTATTATTCCTTACTTACCCTTATTTATGATAATTATATTAAAGGCACGCATATCAGAGTTGGTGTCAGAAAAGGAAACAGCGCAGAATCCAAGATCTTCATTAGACACAATAGCTGACAGCTCGCGTCGACGTCGCCAGAGTTTATACGATTCCAAAAGATTCTTTGATCGTAAAGAGTTTGAAGGTAATTATAAGTATTTCTCACAATAAAATATATATTAATAATTTTATATCAATATAATTATATTTCTTGAAATTTGCCCAGTATCCAATTTCGAGGCTTACTTTCCCTGAAAAATAAGTTGGAGGCAAAAGCTATAAAAATGCCTATAAAAGCCATTTCTTTTTCTCTGCAAGTTCAGATATTTTGACTGTGGTTTTTTCTTACAATTTCGAATCCATGTTTAAAAGTCGATTTTGTGGTAGATGTTTTTATTGCATCTGGTTAACAAATAACTAACATAAACCTTAATACATACAGATCAGAACAACATGGAGGCAGTTTTTGAAGGCCGATCTAAACCGGACGACCTTTTCATGGACGTGGACGACGACATGTCCAACAGAAGTACACCAATCAGACTTAGTCGAGGGTTAGTTCTGCATTTGAAATACTCTCAAACGGGCGAAGTTTGTATGACAGGGATGTGTGTTCTCGTGCATTTGTCGGGACTGAAGAAACTTGTAACTTGTAACTTGTGACTGAAGGAATTTGTAACTTGATGTTTGAATTAAGAATGTAAATTCGAAATTTCAATATTTGTAACATATTACGTTACATCACTACCATTCAGCATAATATACTTTTTGGTTGATATTAACAGAGTGCAAAGTAGTACTGGATGAGACCCGCACAGGATCGCTTCCGTTAGTGCAAAAAAAAGGTGTTGACTGCCAATTGGGAATTAGGTATATGTGAGTTTAACTACTGTCATTTCACATATAGCCTGCAAGACCCTGTTACGTTTGTTGTAAATTTGTTCTAACGTTAGATTTACCCTTGTTGCAGGCGTGACAGCCTGTTGTCGCGAACGAATCCGGTAAGTACTTATATATAAAAATCTGAATCTGAATTACTTGATTGCTGTCTTTGTAGCGTCGTGCACGTGAGACGGATACGTGTTTTTTCTCTTTCTCTCTATCGAATAATATATTTACCATGATGAAATTGATTCTTGATATTTTTTGAGCGCCAGCTCTCTTTAGAATTTCATACTTCTTTCGCTTCGTCCACATTCATCAGTCTCTTCATACATGCTCGACTGTTTCGAGTACTTTTGACGTTCATCTTAGTAATAAATACAAATACATTATATTGTAATGGTATTGTGATTTTGTCATGCCTAATATGGTTTTGCTGAGTAAAGACGGAGAATAGCCGACTGTCGTTGGCACCGACATAGGTCTCCTGTATATTGAAGTTGTTACTCTGCCTTGTCAAGATAACGAACATTTTAATTGTGATACAGAGCGACAAAGAGGAAGATCAACAGTCCCGCCCCAGTAGCGTCGTAGCGACTAGGAAACGACGACAGAGCTCCCACGATCTACATAGAAGTATTATACGACACACGCCGTCACCTCATGGTAAGCATTAAACCTATTAATTACATGTGACTGTTTGCTACTCAGTCCCCCTAGAGCGGCTGAACAAAATTAGATGAAGTTTTGCACAGAGAATGATGGCATCGAGAGTAAGACGGATGAACGATTAACGAATCGCTCGCTATAGATACTGCCACCAAGACGCGCCCCACCAATTTCTAGTAGAGGGGGTCATGGGATGACCAGACTCTATTAAGGGTCGGATTACCTATAAATGCACACTCATAGGTAAACCGAATCAGTGTGTACCGATAATACTTAACTATAGGGAAGAATACACAATTCTTCCCTATAGTTGAGTATTTATATTTTGAGTAAGGCGGGCCCCACTGGGCGCGTCTTCGTGTATGGCGTTATGTATACAAGCTGTAGAATCTGTGCGCACCTGCATATTATATATTATCAGATATCTATTCAATTTGGTTTTTGTATTTGCAGAGATGTCGACGCGGTTGACAGAAGAAACGAATCACGTGAAATCAGATCCTTCAAATAATCTCAGCGCAGACAGGTTGGTAAACAATAAACAATTTTCGTTTATATTTTAAAGAAGAGCTCTGACTCACACCTTATAGTTTATTTTCACATTCGTCTCACAAAGCTTCCTGAAGGGGTTAACAGAGGTGTGTAGATAGCACCCATGTACCCACTTCGCCGGAGATATGTTTTAGGTGCCAGTTGCCAGTCCATCGCCGTTTCTCAAGCAGGACTATACATACGTTTTTGAATTCCCTCTCAAACCTATGCATGCTTCCTCTCGGTGTTTTCCTTAATACCCATACATGCATAAACGTACTACACACCCACAACTGCTTACCCATAGTGGGAAGGCGAGAAGATAATATATTTTTTGTGTTGCAGTGAAGTACATCAACTTAGGAAGCAACTGTCTTCCTGTCAGCTGGAGCTAGAAGAGTTGAGGGAGAAGTACAGAGAGCTAGATGAGGAGTGTGAAACCTGTGCCCAGTACTTGGCTGAGAGGGACCAACAATGCAGCCGGTTGAAGAAGGAAAAGAATGCCTTGGAGGTAAGTACTCAGTTGTAAGTAATCTAAGTTGGCTGGCTGTAAGTAACAGAATCTCTTGAAGAGATTCGCAAATCAACTGGCGTGAATGAGGGCGTGATTGTAAAGATGAAGAAAGGCATGTTACGTTGGTTTGGACACATAGAAAGGATGAGTGAAGAAAGATTGACGAAACAGATATACAAAGCAAAAGTGTGTGCAAGAAGAGGCAGAGGAAGGCCACGTTCAACTACCTGGATCAAATAGATCGGACTCTGAAGGACGGGAACGTTAAGAGTACTCGAAACCGACGAGCATGTATGAAGAGACTGATGAATGTGGACGAAGCGAAAGAGGTATGTAAGTCTAGAGAGAACTGGCGCTCTATACTCTCTGCCTACCCCGTTAGGGACTTGGCGTGATGATATATGTAAGTAACAGAATTTAATGAAACTGCACAGGCATATATTAATTGCAATTTTCAATGTTTTTTTTTATTATAATACCCAAAGCAAGAGTTAGGGTGTTACCGTTTCTTTTTTGTACTTGAGCATCTAATAGATGGCACTATTTTCTTTTAGTATTGTTAGAACAAGTATAATTTTGTACAAATTTATCATGAAGCACCTTCAGTGATATCTCTGTTCACATTTTTTTTTTATTTTAAATAGATAATATTAATAAATAAAAAATAAATAGTATATATTATATAGTATAGCAAGGATAAAATAGATAATATTATCCTTGTATACCTTTATTTTTTCAGAACACCATGAAAGAGTTGCAAGAAAAGTTGCTGGTCAATAAACATATATCTTACGAAGGGGAACAAAAAAGCGTCGCACACGTTTCCGTCAATACGGATGAAGGTACTAACTCAATATAGACGGATCACTTTTATACTTTGATCCGTGGTAGTTAATCTGTACAAGTAAATAAAATTGAGGTGTCTGTTTATATTAAAATAACCGCTTTTTAATAAATGCATGTGGGATGTATACATTTAAAATTTTTTTGTCTGTCTGTTTGTTCCGACTAATCTCTGAAACGGCTGGACCGGTTTTGCCGCACTTTCATTGGCAGATAGCTGATGTAATAAGGAGTAACTTAGGCTACTTTCATTATAAGAAATTGAACAATAACTTGTTAGTTAAATTCCACGCGGGCGAAGTCGCGGGCACAGCTAGTAAATAATATAATTCGTGAGTATTGGCATGTCCATGTTGGGCAGATGCCTCCCTTCTCACTTTCTTCCCCGCAGTATAGCGGCACTTCCCCCTAAGTGTTCAGGCGCATGTTTAGCTTTATTATACCACTGGGGTGCATGCGTGCGGCAACCATACTAGCATGCGGCCCGCCTGATGGTAAGCGGTTTCCAGGCACCTTCGTCCGGAAATTAATAATAGCTTGAGAAAACTTACTGTCTGCGCGAATTAATTCAATACTAAGATATATGTTATGATGCCCGCTATGATCAAGAGGAGAGGAGAAGTTTTGGAGGTAATTTAGATTCTTGTTCTATTGGTTCAGATTGGGCCAACCTGCATGCCGTGGTCGTGGATCGAATGTCATACGACGCCGAAGTGGAAAAGAATAAGCGCCTTACCAAATGCATAGACGAGCTTCGTTTCAAGAAACAGGAACTCAAGAATACTATTGGCAAAATGCAAAAAGCTCTGGATAAATATTCCGGCAAAGACAATAGGCAAGTACATAGTTATTTAACGCACTGTGCGTTTCAAAGTGAAAGAAAACCTATGTAGTAGAGCAGTAGAGTTAAAAGACGTATATAAAAACTGGTGGCCGAGTGGTTCGAGTAGTTGTCTGCGACACAAAGACCGCAAGTTCGAATCCCGACTGTACCAATGAGTCTGAACTTAAGTATAGGTATTAGTGGAGGCTTTATGGTGGAGGAAAACCGATAGGAAACCTGCATACGTCTGAGAAGCAATTCAAAGGCGTATGTATAGTCGTGCTTGAGTAACGGCGTTGGACTCGCGATCCGTCACATTAGCATCTAAAATATATCTCTGGCGGAAAGTGGGTGTGTGGGTACTACTACCTTTACACCTCTGCCTACCCCTTCGGGGACCTTTGTGGGAAGGCCTAAAGATATATACTAAGAGATGTGGCTTACTCAAAGTGGATGACCACTTCTCTTTACACGGATACATTTCATCAATATTAATCATCTTCCGAATAGGGAGCTAGAAGCAACGAAGCAAGAGTTGGATTCGTGTCGAGAAGAGCTAGAGGAGCTGAGGCAGAGATGTAAGGAGCTGGACGAAGAGTGCGAGACTTGTGCTGAGTACTTGCGGGAGAGGGACCAACAGTGTCGACGTCTAAAGGAGGCTAAGGCCAACCTAGAGGTGACTTTGGAATTTGATTATATAAGTATTTTTTTAATTTAGCCTTTACAAAGATGATATTAGGTATAGTTACTTTAGATTAGAATAGCTGTAAGCGAAAACGGTTTGTTTGTATATAGAGCAGGCGCTCTATTCTCTCTGCTTACTCAGTGAAGTACTTGGCATGATTATATGTAGAATAGGATAAGTATTAAAAAAAAGCAATAGTCGTTATTATCATATACTTTAGATATGTTTCCTAACCGTCTAAGGCTTTGGATCGATTATTTTACGATCGTTATCAGGTATTCAAATAAATAATTTCAAACCAGGGGTCACGGTCATCTGCAATTATGAATATACCTCTAGGATATCTATTCCTTCGATATCAGTGAAATTGAAGTTAATTAATCGATTCAGATCATGTCAATCTTCTAAACTTCTTCGTCTAAACACATCCTCTCCGACATGTCGGGGACCTAAAGTCACTTAAACTTGAATATGTAGAAGGTATTTCGTCACATAACACACGTTTCAGGCCAAGCTACAAGAGTTGCAAGAGGACGCCGGCCTGCGGGACGTGATGCACTCGTCACGCAAGAAGCGGCAGAGCACACACGACCAGAACCGTAGTACTAGCGTCGAACTCGTCGATGCCGCCACTGAAACAAGCGAAGGTAAATAAATAATCCTGGGTATGTCCGACGAAGCGTGAAATATTAAAAAATGCAATTTAAACGATATTAACCTGAATGCGCAATGAAGAGATTCGCAAAACAACTGGCGTGAGCCGTGGCGTGAGGGTGTAATTTAAGATGCAGAAAGGCATGTTACCTTGGTTTGGATGTATAGAAAGGACGAGTGACGACTGTTCTAACTACCTAGATCTAATCAATCGAACACTTTAGGATGGGAAAGTCTGGAGTATTTGCTACTTGCGGGCATATAAGAAGTGACCGATGCATGTGGAAGAAGCGAAAGGTATGTAAGTCTAGAGAGAACTGGCGCTCTACTCTCTCTGCCTACCCCGCTAGGAACTTGGCGTGATGCACAGGTGTGATATGTATGTATGTGTCTAGAGATATTTCTACATAAATTGGCCTGTTAGCTCAATTTGCCTTTGCCCAGTTCCTGATTAGTTTATAAACAGAATTTTATGAAAAGTTATTGATATACCTTTCAGATTTTCTAAGTTATCAAGTGGAAAAGGATGGCTCGAGACATATTGCCGAGGACACGCATACGAAAGAAATTAAAAGGTTACGAATGGTGAGTTCGTTTTATATTCGCTCAAGTTGTTTAAATATTAAAGTCGTTGGTATTTATATGTATTTATATACCTCATTCGTAACATCAGTAGCCTCGTGCAAAAACAAGTTTGCAGGGACGTTTAATAAATATATGTTTAATAGGAAGTTTGAGTTACGGCGATGGACTCGCCATCAGCTAAAAATATACGTTAGTACCTAAAAATATATCTCTGGCGGATATATATATATATATATAGAGCCGTGGTGGCCGAGTGTTTTGAGCACTTGCCTGCGATGCAAAGGTCGCAAGTTGGAATCCCGACTGTACCAATGAGTTTTTCTGAACTTAAGTACAGTGATTAGTCACACCACGAGCTTTACGGTGAAAGAAAACATCGAGAGGAAACCTACATACGTCTGAGAAGAAATTCAAAGGCGTATGTATAGTCGTGCTTGTGTAACGGCGATGGACTCGCCATCTGTCACGTTGGCACCTAATATACCTCTGGCGGGAAGTGGGTGTGTGGGTATAACCTATACACCTCTGCCTACCCCTTCGGGGACCCTTGTGGGAAGGCGTGAGGATATATTATTATATTATTTTATGTATATATATCAATAATACGTTTATTTGTGTCTCAGACCATAGAGAAACTGTCTCAGCAGAAATTGTCCCTGGAGGAGCAGCTGGTGTCGGCAGCTTCCGCCCCCGTGTGCGTGGCCACGGGCAGTGCTATTGTCCAGGTACTATTTATTATTTTTAATATTCAATAAGGTTGACTTTTTTTTTAATATACCACATGGGTGACAAACAAGCATGCGGACCTTGATGGTAAGCTGTTACCGCCGCCTATGGACGCTTGCAACACCAGGGGTATCACTCGCGCGCTGCCGACCCTGCAGGAATCTTTTCACACCCTTCTTGAAGAACTCCATGCTGTACTCTCCAGGGAAACCTCAACGGGGACTATTGAGAATTGTGTTTTCCCTAAAATCATATGATTGTTTTTCTAGGGTTCTGTACCCAAAGGGTAAAACGTGACCCTATTACTAAGACTCCGCTGTCCGTCCGTCTATCACCCACCAAACTGTCTCATGAACTTTGACCGTTAGACAGTTATAGTAAAACAGATTAAAATAACTATCTAAGTGGGGCGGGGCTCCCATACAAAAGACTAGACCTTTTTGCCGTTTTTATAGATAGTACGGAACCCATCGTGCGCGAGTCCGACTTGCACTAGCCGACTTTTTATCGATTCTCTTTTGTGAACGAAATTTTATAATAATTTACATTATTTTACATAACTGGCGTGCTAGTTTTATTTATCTGGGATTTAATTTTTTTGTCTACAGAATCAACAACTTACTGACGTCATGAAAGAAAATCAAAAGCTTAAGAAAATCAACAATAAACTGATCAACATTTGTAAGAAGAGAGGGAGGGGAGGAGACTCTAATAATCAGGAGAACGTTGAGCCCTCAGAACAAGGATGAAGACAACGAAACTAAAACGAATCTATGATTGTTTGAATTTGATTTTAACAAATGCTTCATAACGAGCGATTTAACCAATACTAAGCTGGTCTTTAGACAAGAAATTGTCTATGGTTAATTAATACACAAATGAAACTGTAACGATTCTCTAAATAAGGAGAATTCAGTGCAAAACTTAACTAAAATCTACCAGACGCGTAAAGATGACGTTTACTTTATCATTTTAATTGAATTAATGTTATTTGTTACAATATTTAATTGTCTAAGATACGAACGGATATGTTAGTCCTGAGCAAAATGTTGATTGAAAATCTAAATATGTGTAAATGAAAATCTAGTTCATGTAAATAAATACACATCAATATAGCTTCCCGCATTTCTACAATGGGTATTCTCATGTCCAAATCCATATTGCGGAAAGTGGTTGTGTGGGTCTACCTATACACCTCTGCCTACCCCTTCGGGGACCCTTATGGGGAGGCGTGAATATGTTCAAATCCATACTTGGCAAGACTGAATGTTTGACATTCCAAAAGCGTTTTCGAAAATCTGAAATCGGTGTTTTTATTGTGTTGTGAGTACATACTTGGTGCCATTTGGTTATATGATAGTTTATATATACATAATACCTTTTAATATGGTGGTACGAGGCATAGTATTATAGTATTTAATGTATGTTTGTGGTGCCAGTGATTTTGTTTTCTAATCATTTGTATTTTTACAGTAGATATTCTATTTATTGTCAAACAAGTATTTTACATAGTATTGGGAATCTTAATTTGAGCACAAATAGGGCGCATAGGGTCCGTACTTTGATATAAGGATGTCTATTATTGGTCATGAGTACGCGACACGCCATTTACTCCATTGTTGAACTATGATTGCATAATGATAGTAATTTTTTTTACCAAATTTCGATCATAATTTTACGTAATTCGGTATTTCAATAAAACAACGACACAGAAATTAACAGAATAAATGATTAATAAATGTGAGATTTATGAAAAGTTTTTAATTCCATAACAAACACCTTCGTATCATGATCACCATCAGAGTAAGAGATTTTTTTCCAGAGAACATGTATGCTACAAGTATTATTTCTTATTCCTATCGTCACCCCCATTGGTGATGGCTTCAGTATTTTCAACCTCATCCTTCATGAGAAGTTGGATCCTAGAGGGTAAGTCCTCAAGCAATTGTTCAGCATTATCAGGTACTTCCTGCGCCTTTAACTGTGCTTTCTTCTCGACGTGGTCTGCGTAAGTATTGAGCCCGGCCGCCTTTGCAATGTTTGCGGCCAAACTGAGCGACTCTTGTTCTTCGCTCTTGCCTAGCACCGTCGCTGCTTGAGATAAATCTCCGAGCACTAAATAACTGTAAATTAAAAGGGTTCAATTAAAATGTTGTCAAGCTCCCGTAATGTATCTACTTAGCGCCTCGTTGCTATTTTATTTAATTATAAGTAATAAGATCAATTATCTCACCATAGTGCAGACATGCTGTAGTTTCCGGACACGAATGTATCACGCGCCCATTCGCGTAGTGTTTGTTCGGCTACGCTATCTATATATCTGGAATATCAAATACGGTACATGATATGTCACTTAGCAGTTGACATATGAAAACTTAGTTTTAAGTGGTCTCTGCATAGTGAGGCCATGCCAAAAAAGTCAAGTCAAGTGCGAGTAACTCGGCCATGCAGGGTTCTGATATGTTTAAGAAAATCAGTACATGTTAAAAAGTTAATACATATGTTTCTTTCAGCCTTTATAATTTGCCTTTTACATACATAAATCTTTGGAAAATTTGGGAAATTCATTTTCCGTCTAACATACATGAGACATTTATTTGTAAAATTACAAATAAATAAAAAGTACATACTATCGTAAAAGGAATCAAAAAATTCTTATCGTCAACATGGTCTGTAGAAAGTAAGTGATTTGTAACATAAATACATTTGTTACATCCGGGATTCAAACTTTAATGTTCAAGCAAACATTTATTACCCGAAAATATCACAAGACGTGCTACTTAGACACCAGACCTTCCGCTCGGATCGTGAATGGCTAAAACAAGCAACATGCAAAATTACCTAGTCCGACACAATACGTATGCCTCCTTGAACAGACGCGCTTCGTTGAGCACTGCCACGGCGCCTTTGATGTCGTGGATACTGAGCAACATGGCTGCCTTGCGGAATACGCTGCCTCCGTAGTGCCTAGTTTCTGAATACAGACATGTTGCAATAAGTACAACGCCACCATCACGCCTTCCCACCCTTCAACACGCTTTTTTCGGCGCTGATATATTTTAGGTGCCAACGCGACAGATGGCGAGTCGGTCGTCGTTTGTCAAGCACAACTATACATACGTCTTTGAATTTCTTGTTACACGTCTACATACATTTCCTCACTAAGTTTAACTACTCCGTAAAACTCCTGGTGTGTATGTCAGACATCTACTAAATTCAGAAAAACCTGATTGGTTAGTACAAACTGGGCTTAAACATGCTATCGTGATTTCGCCACTACTCAAATAAATACGGCTACCACGGCTCCCTTTACACAAGACAAGTCCTTCAGTCATATTTCCATAATAATAATAATGTAAAAATAAAAACCGATACTCGACATGTAATTGATTATGTCATATGTACTTACCGCACATTTTGTCGAACTCTCCCTTGGCGACCAGCCTGTCAACTTGAGCCAAATATAACTGAGTTACATCTTTCCAGTACCTGCAAGTAAATTTTATTAACATTCATCTCTAGACCTCTTTCTGTTGCAGAGTTCCCAGTGAGTATATATGGATGTGTGTGTGTGTGTGTGTGTGTGATGTGTGTGTGTGTGTGTGTGTGTGATGTGTGTGTGTGTGTGATGTGTGTGTGTGGGTGTGTATGTGCGCGCGCGCGTGTGTGTGTGTGTGTGTGTGTGTGTGTGTGCGCGCGCGTGTGTGTGTGTGTGTGTGTGTGTGTGTGTGTGTGCGCGCGCGTGTGTGTGTGTGTGTGCGCGCGCGTGTGTGTGTGTGTGTGCGATTGAGTGCGGTTGAGGTGAAGATTTTCTGAGACTTAACAGTGTAAAGTATTAAGGGATTAAGTACATATGTTAGTGTTTAATGTTACAAACTTTATGAGATTTTAGATATCTTCATATGTTAATGTATTAAGAACAGTTCCCATCCTCGAGTGTCCGATCGATTTGACCAAGATAGTTGGAGTGTGGTCTAAAGTATAACAATGTCGTTTAGTGTAGTATCAAACATACTTGAACGAGACACTCGGCGTGATGCTGAGGAGGAATGAGCACAGCATATCCCTCTGGGCGGCGAACTGTATAGTCGCATCAATATGCCCACGGAATATGGACAATATCATCCACGCGTCTAAATTATGTGTTTCCTCGAGTCGCTTCACTGTAAATAAATAGTCGTGAATTATAAAATCAGCATTATCTCTCGTAATGTGGTATTTATTGCTATCTTAAGTCCAGAGTGTGCAATCTACATCCCTCAGGCATTGTACCCGCGACCACAGGCTCCGCAGTCAGGAGTTGTGACCACAAGGCAATATGACATATCTTACAGGGACAAGGGACTCTGAAGGGGTAGGCAGAGGTGTATAGGTAGCACACATATATCGGGCAAAAAAATATTTTAGGTGCCAACGTAACAGATTGAGAGTCTGTCGCCATCGTTACTCAAGCACGACTATACATACGCCTTTGAATTTCTTCTCAAACGTATGCAGGTTTCATCTCGATGTTTTCCTTCACCGTAAAACTAGTTGGTGTGTAATGAACTAAAGAACAGTGCTTTAGTTCAGAAAATTCATTGGTACAAACAGGATTCAAACTTGCAATCTATGTGTTGTTGGCGACCACTTGAGCCACTCACCACAGCCCTATCCACATTGTTTATAGAAGTATATAAGACTAATAATAATAATAATATCCTCACGCCTTCCCACAAGGGTCCCCGAAGGGGTAGGCAGAGGTGTATAGGTAATACCCACACACCCACTTTCCACCAGAGGTATATTAGGTGCCAAAGTGACAGATGGCGAGTCCATATAAGACTGATACCACTAATCGAACCACTCAGCCACCACGGCTTCGCGGCTTGTTGTATGCAACCTCAAAATTTATTTTACAATATCAGTATATTCGACTAACTTACATTCCATATCCAGAACTTCGTTAACTTCATTTATGCTGCCAAATATTTTTAGGAAATCCAACCCGCGCTCTTGTTCAGACTCATCAGTCATTTTCAATTCTTCTCCATTAATTTCATTCTTCTCCAAATACTTTTGTAGCATTTTCTTCGTTGCATTTATTGTAATAGAATTAATTTGTTTACAAATTGTTGGCAGCAGGAATTTCTTTGACGTTTTTACTTTGCTATCTGTGCCGACAGCAACATGTTCACTTGGAGTTGATTCCTGCTCTGTTTCTTCTTTGGCGGGGATTTCCTTTTTGTCTTTCTTCTTTCTTTCTTTCTTCGGCATTTCACATTTAGATTCTGTGGGAAGAATAAAGTATAAAAACAACCTATAAAGTCAAGAAAATCGAGATGCAGGAAAACATAGAAAGTAAACCTGCACTGTTTTAGAAAAAATTGAAAGATGTGTCTTATTGTTATAGACTTTACAACGTCTTTGAAATTCTTCTCAAACGTGTGTAAATTTCCTTTCGATTTTCTCACACACCAATCTTCACAGAGATTATTTACTGATACAGTCGGGTTCCAACTTGCAATCTTTGTTGCAAACGACGGCAAGGTCAACACTGTGTGTAGAAGTTGTATATAATACTGATATAGTAGAAATCATAAAGAGTTTTTAGCTCAATGATCTACTACTCAGCGTCTAACCAGTCAATGTGACAAACTTATTAAACTCGACAAAAAAACCGGATGTTACCATCAAAAGCTTCTGGTGGGTGATCGTTGATGTCCCACAACCTTAGACAGGAGTCCCCTCCACCGGAGATGACTTTGGTAGGCAGCTGGGGAAAGGCGCTCCAAGCTGCCCCGAGGCTGGTCTGCGAATGGCCCGCGAATATCGCAGTGCACGTGCCAGTCAGCGCGTCCCATATCTACATAGAACATACACTATTAGGATGTAAAGAAACTTTTACCACTCCTGGGATAACAACTGAAAATCAGTACGGCGAAAAATGTGAATTCGAACGAATGCGGGTTCGGTTCTCGACAGCATTTCTATTACGGTGAAGGAAAACTTCGAGATGAAACCTACATACGTTAGAGAAGAAATTCAAAGGCGTATGTATAGTCGTGCTTGAGTAACGGCGATGGACTCGCCATCTGTCACGTTGGTACCTAATATACCTCTGGCGGAAAGTGGGTGTGCGGGTATTACCTATACACCTCTGCCTACCCCTTCGGGGACCCTTGTGGGAAGGCGTGAGGATATATTATAACAACTGAAAATCAGTACGGCGACAAATGTGAATTCGAACGAATGCGGGTTCGCTTCTCGACAGCATTTCTATCTTTTTAGTTTTTTCCAGTTCTTTGAATCATCTTTGAGCATCCATTCGAGCTTGTATGAACACACTGACAATTATATTTCCTTTTTGTTCCTGATTCGGCTGAAATTTCGGGTGTATATATTAAAAATGAGTTTGGTGGTTTGAAACATAATTGGAACCCGTTAGGTGGCGCTGCGATCGTGATTCAGGAACTTTTATTTATTTGACCCAGGCGAAGCTGGGCTGGACAGCTATTATATTATACTATAATACCACTAGATTTATAAGATACAAATCTACTTATAATTGTAATCGAATAAACTTCACCAATGATAATGTTAGAGATTAATATATGGATACTATAGATATCTACACCACATTCCAAAAAACTTAATTTCAAAAAACCCTTCAGCGTTAGTGGGCAGCTGCGAAGTAAAAATACAAGCATGGTTAACATCTCACCCGGACAGTGGTGTCTGAGGATGTAGACAGCAGCTGTGCATCCTTGTGTGGGTTCCATGCCACAACCAGCACACAGTTCTTGTGTCCTCGCAGGGTCTTCCACGTAGTCAACTGCTTACCGCCATCTGTGTTTTTTTTTATATAAAAATAACATAAATAGGCTACATGACTGCCGCGCCGCACTGGCATAGGGCACCAAACACGGACTGGGAATATACGTTTCTTCTTTACTGGCTGGTGGAGAATGGCTGGACGTTTTAGAAAACAGTAGTTTTCGCTGGACAGGTATAAATGGCGGCGTACGTCACCGTGAGATTCTTGTATGGCGATACTTCGGTGGAACTGGACGTCTCTTGTGGGTGCCAGTCTATGGTGTGGATCATTTTACTGGAACAGAAGATAGGTAATGATGAATGACCTCAGTCAAACACAAAATAAATATCCTACGACAACGGTAAAATTATTATAAATCTGTGAAAAAAAAATACTTTCGTGTAACAAATGTATGAAGATACTAGTGTAAAGGCCCAACTTTGCTCGTGTGAAAATAGACAAATGGCGTTCACAGCGCCGCCTATCGGGTCTAACATTGAGTCTAAACATCCATGAAACCACAAAAAAAAGCAAAGAAAAATCTCTAAATAGGTAGAACCACCAACGTACGGCGCGGTAGTCTCGCAAAAGCTCAAGACCATCCATAAATGTTAAAATAAAACTACAACTATAATGGTGCTCATTAAGAACAAAAACTTTTATCATAGCCAAAATAGATCAGAAATATCTACCCGCATTGGTAATAGTAGTAACTAGCCAAAGTTTACGCAGACTTTTTTATCTATATATGTATAGGAGATCCCATTTGGGAACTCACTCATCACGAAATCTCAGGAACTATGAGGCAGATTGACTTGAAATTTGGTAGGAGTATTCCTTACACGGTGTAGGGATCAGCTAAGAAAGGATCTTATGAAACTTAAGTTTTTTTTTACTTTTTCACCCGGGCGAAACTGGGCGGGACAGCTAGATAACTAAGCTAAGAATAAACGCGGCGTATGTGACCGTTGCGTTACGAGAACATTAAAAAAATAATGTCATACTAACGTGTAAAGAAATGCGGCGGCGGTGACGTCATATCCGGTGGCGGTGCACGCCAGCGTGGCCACGGCGCCCGCGTTGGTGCCGCACACGAGCGTGCCGGCGCGCCACACCACCGTACTCACCTCCAACGTCTGCCCCTCCAACTGCACACACACCGGGGACGGGCCTGCACACACACACACACACACATACACAATTTAACTCACTTGATTACGCGCAACTTGGCTCAATTGAGTATCTACATGAACCGCTTTCATCCTATGTTTTTACTTTCTTTTTTTATCCTACTAATATTATATCTGCGAAAGATGTTCGATCCACTTTCGCCCAAAAACTACTTCACGAAATGTATTAATTGAAGTCGAAGATGTATAAAGAATGATGTCACCCGCGGAAAAAAAAAAATTATATGTTTTCCTGGAATAAATCTTATCTTATGTATCGTAACCTATCTCAACGCCAAATTTCATCCAATTAAGTTCAGCAATTCAGGTTATTCAGGCGTTATTGAATAACAAACACCTCCCAAACTTTCACATTCATAACGATAGTAAGATATATATAAATCAAATCGATCGGACACTCAAACATGTTGGATGAAACTGATGAATGTAGACGAAGCAAAGAGGTATGCCCCCACCCGGTCAGGAAGTAGGCGTAATGATATATGAATGTATATCATCATGCTTAGCCCCTGATAGTAGAGGGTAGTACTAACTGTCGTCAGGTCTATCAGTGCGATAGAGCACTAGTTGTCCGTGGGCGCACACGAACAGGTTGTACTGCTCGCCCCAACACAGCGAGTACACGCCGCCGCTCAAAGCTGGGCACAGGACTCGAGCCGCCTTCTCCGTCTTGCCACTAGTGCATATCACACCCACCTGCAATAAAGACATACCATACATATGAAAGGCCGTCGGATTTTCGTCGGGTTCGGGAAGTTCAGGTCGCGGATTCGATTCACGCGGTTGGCAGATATTTGTTCGATATGTTTGAGAAGCCGTGGTGGCCGAGTGGTTCGAGCAGTTGCCTGCGACACACAGATCGCAAGCTCGAATCCCGACTGTACCACGAGCTTTACGGTGAAGGAAAACATCGAGAGGAAACCTGCATACTTTTGTGAAGTAATTCAATGGCGTATGTATAGTCGTGCTTGAGTAACGGCGACGGATTCGCCATCTGCCACGTTGGCACCTGAAATATATCTCTGGCGGAGAGTGGGTGGGGGGTATTACTCTGCCTACCCCTTCGGAGACCCTTGTGGGGAGGCATGAGGATATATATCATTATTATTATTATTTGATAGAGTGCTTCACTTACCCTGGACTCGGCAGTAGCGAAGGCTAGTAAGTTCTCCTTAGTGGGGTGCCAGGCGGCAGTGAGTACTTTCCCCTGCACATTTTGCCAGTACGTGGACACGTGGCCCCCCGCCAGTCGGGTGTCGTCCTCGGCCAGAGAGCTCGTTTCCCATACACGCACTGCGCCGTCACCCACGCTTATTGCTACCCTGTATTTCAATACATAATTGTTATTACTTATTCACTGTGTCTCTGTGCCAAATTACATCCCATTCCGTTCAGTAGTTTCTGTGTGCAAGTGGAGCAAACATCCCACAAAATATCGCATTTATAATATTAGTGGGATGTTGAGTTAAATATATATTCCCCCTAACGTTACACTAATGAGGTAATTAATAAGGGCTGTGTAACGCTTTTCGCATATGGCCAATTTCCTTTTTGACATAAGAAAGTATACCCACAGTGTTTTTCCACACTGAACAGCTATTAGTAATGAGAAGCTTCTTGAGAGACAGCTGATTGAGTTTAGAGTTTCAAATCCCAGTAAGTTCATCTCATGGACATATATATATATATACATACATACATACATATCATCACGCCAAGTCCCTAACGGGGTAGGCAGAGAGTATAGAGCGCCAGTTCTCTCTAGACTTACATACCTCTTTCGCTTCGTCCACATTCATCAGTCTCTTCATACATGCTCGTCGGTTTCGAGTACTCTTAACGTTCCCGTCCTTCAGAGTCCGATCTATTTGATCCAGGTAGTTGGAACGTGGCCTTCCTCTGCCTCTTCTTGCACACACTTTGCTTTGTATATCTGTTTCGTCAATCTTTCTTCACTCATCCTTTCTATGTGTCCAAACCAACGTAACATGCCTTTCTTCATCTTTACAATCACGCCCTCATTCCGCCAGTTGATTTGCGAATCTCTTCATTGCGGATTCGATCTAATATCGTTACGCCGCACATTTTCCGAAGAGATCGCATCTCGACTGCATTCAAGCTATTTTCATACTTCCTCTGACATACCCAGGATTCGCTGCCATACAATAAGGTAGGTACTAATATCGCGTTGTGGACAGCAACTCGGGCATTCTTGCTCAGACTTTTACTGCCCATCAACGCCGACATGGCCCCATTCACCTTATTTCCGGCAGTTATCCTTCTTTCAGTATCTTTTTCATACTTTCCATCTCGTGTGAATATGCTTCCAAGATATACAAATTCATTCACTTGCTCTAGAATTTGTATAATATATATATATATATATATATATATATATATATATCTTACAGTGATTTGTCACACAGCAAATTGCACACACTGCCAACATGACTTGGCCAAAAAACATCTCGGGTAGAAAGAGCTGGAACATAATTCTGGCAAGCTTGTGGGAAGACATGGTGAATGTATAAAATACATTATTGATACTCACTTTCCCGCATCATAAGGACAAGACACCACACTATAAAGATACCCGCCACAAGTGGCATATTCCGATAGCGACCGCCTCTTGTCCATGCAATACTCTATGAGGTATCTATCTTGAGCAGTCGACCATATGGAACATTCCCCAAGCAGTGAAGTGGGCGACTGCACTCGCGGAGCGTTTGACGCAATACAGTGCAGACCGCGTTTGTGAAGCGAATGAACCACACGCCACTCTAATTTGTTCTTACTGTAAATGCATTCACATAAATAGTTTAAATACTAATTGCAATTTGATAGATGAAAATGATAAAGTTTCAAATATGTTTTGATTTAGAATACGTTACTCAAAACCGGTGAGCATGAATGAATAGACAAGTCCACCTAATTACATAAAAAAGTTACAATTTGCTAGCATAATAACATAAATAAATAATGATAAAAGATAGTCAAATATCGTTTTTTTTTTTAATAATAGTTTATTTATGTTATAATGCCAGCAAGATAGATTTTGTTAATATATCTAATATTATAAATGTGAAAGTTTGTAAGTTGGGATGTTTGCGGTTTCATCACGGCAAAACGGCTGAACCGATTTGGCTGAAAGTTGACATCGTGATAGCTTATACCTAAGAATAGGACATGGGCTACTTTTTTTTTTTACTCGAAAATTCAAAGTTCTAATATTATGAAGGATGATGCTCTTTCACGGCATAGCAGCTGAACTGATTCTAGCAGGAAAATACATAAGCTACTTTTTCGAACACCACGAAGCCGCGTGGTGTTCGAAAAAGTCTTCTATCTTTCCTTATCTTTCTATCTTTTATCTTTCCTTAACAAATGTAATTGTTCACCATTATTGTTGTTTTTGACAAAATAAATAATGTAATTCAATTGATAAAATTAAAATTCAATCAAATAAAATGTATTTCAATTAACTCACCAATCTATAACAAGTGGATTACATTCCAACAGTTGGCTTTTTCCATCGGCAATGAGAAGCATATCAGCTTTGTGCCATAAAAGGGTGCACCAGTTAGATGCTTTGCTCCTGCCTTGATTCTTGCCAGGAGTTGGCACGGCACAGCTGCCTACCAGCTTGCCAGACTTAGACCAAATTCTGACACTGCTATAAATTGTTAATTATAATTTATTAATGGGAATAAATACATGTTTACTATTTAATTTAATTCTCACTTGCAGAAATTTGTGACTGACCAGATGCGTGCCAATTCTAAGACATAACATTACACCACATAAGGTGAAGGAAAACATTGTGAGGAAACCTGCATATTTTTGAGAAGAATATAATTTAATTTGTAAAATGTATATCTATATAAATAAAAATTAATACCTAAATGTGTTGCTAAGGGGAGATCCACAAATTACGTGAGGTGTTTTTTTGAATTTTCTGTCCCTCCCTCCCCCCCTGGTGAGATGTTGTGAGATTTTATTCAACCCCCTCCCCCATCCCCCAATCTCACGTGAGATTTTTCAAAATGTGCGTTTCTTAAATATGTAAACGTGTTGGAGACGATTCCCGACGGCGACTTTCTGTCCGGGACGACTTTAGAATCTGGATAATGGGTCAAAATAGTAGTTTTTTTTGTTTCAATAAGAAAAAAAATTGCGTGATATTTGCCGAGACCCCCCCTCTCTCCAACGTAAGATTAGATGAGATTTAACTCGACCCCCCCTCCCCCTTAAACATCTCACGTAATTTGTGGATCTCCCCTAAGCGCAAAACTCGAAAACGGCTGAAGCGATTTGGATGATAAATTTTTTGTTGTTTGATGAAGTCTGAGGAAGGTTCTTATGGAGAGAAAAATACGTAAAAAATATGAGGAAATAAGTAAAAACAAAAAAAATTTGACTTTTCGGTGGTACGAAGTTCGCCGGGCAGATAGTAATATATTAAATAACCACTTACCCAAATTTACTAACACTAGCTAGAAGATGTTTATGTGTATGTGGACTAGATTCTGTGTCAATATCTTTGGATTTTCCTTCATTTTGGGAAGGGCTTTCGCTTTCATTGTCAACCTGAGAAATGTCGCTTCTATCACTTGGCGTTCCTTCATCTACATGAGTTTTATCCAACTTATCTACAAGGGTTTGTATTGAAGGTTCCGGCTCATTTTTCTTTTTAAGAATTGCCTCTTTTAGCTTCAAGCATTCGGATAAATAATCAACAGGTTTCTCTTCATTAGTTATAATCTTTACCCTAATATCCTCAGGCTGATACTTCTTATGCCCAAACTCATCTGCTTCGGGATCTTTATAGATATCAAACATATCATCTTCTTGTACTACAGTTTCATCAAAACTATCCTCAGGCAAATTCTTAATGATGCCAGAAGCTTCAAAATCTTCATTTGCACCAGGTTCCGGTTCATTTCGAATTTTCTCCATCCTGTCGTTTGCAGAGAACTTTTTCACTGATTCCTTAAAACATTTCTTAAGTACTGTTTCATACTGTGGATTCCAGCTTATGTTCATAATGTCATCATCATGACCACGCACTTTGTAGATTATCTTCCCTGGACCTGTCAAAAATAATCAACATCATTTATTGTATCAATAAAGTGAGGCATAAGTATCCAATATGATAACTTGTATATCATCTTCTACTTTCGAAAAGGGTACCTCACGGGGTAGGCAGAGGTGTATCGACACTGTTTTTGCTGAAGATATACCAATTTCATATAACTTTCATAACAGAAATTATAATTTCTAAAATTTAAAATTCTTATTATTATGCCATTCATATAGATAGGCAAACAGAGTAGGCAAACTGTTTTTAGACTTACAGCCCTCAATTGTTTCATTCACATCAACATTACTTTTATATCAGTCCTTTACTTTATACAAAAAATCTCTAAAGAACCACATCCTTAAAGGATTTTTCTCCATTGTAGATTAGTTCTGGTATTATTTCCAAATGCTATCTAAATGCCTTCTCGAAGCGATACTTAATAAGAACTACTGTATTGTTTACTTACTATGTTATTAGAATATCAAGACTACCCACCTTTCGTTCTTCGAACCTATATATTTGTGCTAGTTATAAGTAAACCTGTATTTCTCAATTTAAGTGAATTGTATTCTTTTGAGAAATAAATGTCTTAAACCATAAACCATATAATGCTTATTATTAGTTTTGAATATTGTTCTTCAACTGTTTTAAAAGTTCAATAACCATGCTTTGGCCACTATGAAGAAGACTCAATGACATAAGAAACAACAATTACCAGTTAAATCCAAAACAAAGAGAACTCCCTGCTTGGTGCCTACAGCTACCTGCAAGGGTATGTGTGGTGAACATGCCATGCATACTGGTTTGAATATCTTCAGAATGTGTTGATAGGTCTTCACAACATTGGAGCTGAGTTCCCACTTGACAATATTCCCAAAACCACCTACAGTTATTGCAACAGACTCTGTGCTGTAGCCTACACCTGCTATTTCCTGCAAAAGTTGTAAGTTGAGAAAATGAACAACATACATCTACATGAAGAAAAATGCTTGTTCAACTAAATTGTCGACACATATTACAAGCATATACATAGAAAAAAGTATTTTTTCTTTTTTTTACCACTAAGATCAAGCCTGCAGTCCTACTGATGGTAAGCGATCACCGCAACCTATGGATGCCTGCAAGACCGGGGGTTTTGCTTGTCCATTTCCAGTACACATTTAATATGTACATATAATATCTAAAGATAACAATGTTGGCTTTCGTATAATAAATTTAAGTCACCTCTCTGTCGTTGTGATGAACTTCGTGACTGTGGGAAGACTTGATTTTGAGACCTCTGCCCACTCTTTCTATGGCCCATTGTTTTACACTGCCATCTGCACTTCCCGTGAGAACACATTTTTTGTCTGGCCATTCTGGGGATATATCCACACTAACTATCCTAAGAATAAAAGTATTTCCAAAGTTACAAGTTAAGTATAACCCCAGAACCATGTAACAGAAGTGGTTTATATATTACTAATGCAAGCAATCAACTTCAATCCATAATAAAAATAACATTCTTACTTCTCAGGGTGCGCTCTATTGATTACATGTGCTTGGTAGCCTCGATTTCGAGAGATTACACTTTTATATTCCGCCGGTAAGGGTTCCAAAACACAAAGACTTTTTGTTGGACCTCCATAAAAAAGCCAATTGTCTCGACTCACTGCCAATCCTGATACTTGAAACCAATTCGGCGATGGAAACAAAATCGTTTCATCCATTCTATTGTTATGGTTAACTAGTATGTTGACAAATCTCACAAAATACCCAGTTCCGATAAATTAAATAGTAACCGATAAATCTGACTAGCCGGAATCGTTTAATCTCGCCGACTGACTGACGTCACGTCAGACGACTGAAGTCTCATTGACAGTTACTGAACTGACAACAAAAAGAAGATCACTATTCTCTTCTCTGTAGGTAGTAATTCCAGACTACTATTGAAACTGGTAATTCTGTCCGTAACGTAGTTTATGGATGTGCTTTTTATAAACACGATCCAATATTGTAACACTAGATCCATTTCAAAGATCGATCCATAAAATCGCATCAAAATATAATGTTTCAATAAAAAAAATCCTCACGCCTTCCCATTAGGGTCCTCGACGAGTGAAAGGAGGGGAAGGGTGATATATATTCTCACGCCTTCCCACATGGGTCCGCAAAGGGTGAAGAGTGATGGACAAGGGTGAAATGCACTGCACGACATTCTCCTCCGCATTCAATGCATTTCTGGATGAAAACCCTGGATGCGAGTTGTTTGCTGACGAATCGTCGAATGTTATGTTAGTACGTTAGGAGTTCTGTGAGAAGACTGCATGAGTGTTGTCATTTTTTTTTTATTTGTGTCAGTGCATGTTTAGCCGTTTTAATATGGGAAATAAATAAATAACCAACGAATGTCGTGTCAATCAGCATAGAGTATCTGGATTCTGTGGTCAAGATCCATCTATCCATGGTCAGGCACTATCAATTATCTGTGATTGTGAACTTTGCGAATCTATATTACTTTACTCTTTGACAGCTTTGACATTACGGCTGTTATTGTTCTTAAGTTCTTACGATTTTATTAACTTGTAATTTTCTTTGTATATCGACTCTCGACTCTCGACTTCTACAGTTTTTTTAATTACGACATTGAGTGCAGTAATTTCATTTACATTCACAAGGACTGGATCAGTCTTAACGAAAATCATGGCTCATTACAAAGGGGCTGCATCAGAGGCTGGCAGAGCCATGCACCTGATGAAGAAGCGAGAAAAAGCGCAGCAAGAAATAGAACTACGAAAAAAGAAAATAGAAGAAGATCTTAAGATTGAAAATATAGAAAACAAGTTTGCCACACACTATGATGCTGTGGAACAACAGCTTAAAAGTTCTACAATAGGTCTGGTGACCTTAGATGAAATGAAAGCGAAACAAGAGCATATAGTAAGAGAGAGAGAAAAAAAATTAGCACAGAAAAAAGCAGAAAAAGAGAAGGAAAGGCAGAAAGAAATAGAGGCTAAACAAGAACAGAAAAATAAGCAAAAGCGGCAAGTATGTTGTGGACATTGTTTATGGTTGAATAAGGTGCATTCATTAAACTCCATTGCAGTTTAATTAAATTATAATTAATCAGTAATCTACAAATACAAATTAGGTTGTATGAAAGAGTTGAACAAATGAAATGTGTGTTAGCAGTAAATTGGCAAATTCTAGGTAGAGCAAGCGAATGAATTTATAAATCAAGGAAGCAAGGTCACAGTAGATGTAAAAGTATCATAAAGACATTTAAAGAAGGATGACTGTGGCAAGTAAAGTGAATGGGACAATGCAGACAGGAAATCTTGGGCATGTATATAAGAGGATGTATGAAAATAGCATAAACATAGTTGAAATGTAATTGCTATGTGTGGCATAACGTGTGGATTTCAGATTTAATGCACAATGAAGAGGTTTTGCAAAACAACAATAATGAAAGGCATGTTGTGATGGTTTGGACATATAGAAAGGAAGAGTGTGATGAATGTGGTGGAAGCGAAAGAGGTGTGTAAGCTTAGTGAGAACTGGTCCTCGACTCTACCTACCCCATTAGGGACTCGACAACCAAAATGTACAATACTCAATTATTTCAGATCCAAGCACTTTCTTTTGACTTGGATGAGGATGAGGATGTGGATGAAGATGAAGGTGCTGAAGAGTCCGATGAGAAAGAAGAGAAAAACTGGAGGGAAAAAGAGGAACCAGTAAGTTTACATTTGTAAGAACTGCAATATTTTGTAAAATAATATACTATTTGCAAGGTATTGATTAAAATTACAAGGCTGATAATTACCATCTAAAATCCGTAGGTATTAAAAAAAATTCGCAAGAACCCAGATGTGGACACATCATTCCTACCAGATAGAGAAAGAGAGGAAGCTGACTTAAAACTTAGAGAGGAATTGCGGCTAGAATGGGTAATGACACAAGCCAGTCTTAAGGATGAACCCATTACTGTCACATTCAGTTACTGGGATGGTTCAGGTCATAGACGAAATGTCACATTGAAGAAGGGTTTGTTGATTGCTATTTAACTATGTTCCATATGCAACTAGTGTAACTAGTGTAGTTTCATCTATCTATCAACATCTATACATATAAAAAAACACTTTTTACTACATGCATATGAATATATATATCATCATCATCATCATATCATCACGCCAAGTCCCTAACGGGGTAGGCAGAGAGTATAGAGCGCCAGTTCTCTCTAGACTTACATACCTCTTTCGCTTCGTCCACATTCATCAGTCTCTTCATACATGCTCGTCGGTTTCGAGTACTCTTAACGTTCCCGTCCTTCAGAGTCCGATCTATTTGATCCAGGTAGTTGGAACGTGGCCTTCCTCTGCCTCTTCTTGCACACACTTTTGCTTTGTATATCTGTTTCGTCAATCTTTCTTCACTCATCCTTTCTATGTGTCCAAACCAACGTAACATGCCTTTCTTCATCTTTACAATCGCGCCCTCATTCACGCCAGTTGATTTGCGAATCTCTTCATTGCAGATTCGATCTAATATCGTTACGCCGCACATTTTTCGAAGAGATCGCATCTCGACTGCATTCAAGCTATTTTCATACTTCCTCTGACATACCCAGGATTCGCTGCCATACAATAAGGTAGGTACCAATATCGCGTTGTGGACAGCAACTCGAGCATTCTTGCTCAGACTTTTACTGCCCATCAACGCCGACATGGCTCCATTCACCTTATTTCCGGCAGTTATCCTTCTTTCAATATCTTTTTCATACTTTCCATCTCGTGTGAACATGCTTCCAAGATATACAAATTCATTCACTTGCTCTAGAATTTGCCCATTTACCGATATAGCACACTCGGTCACTTGTTCATCTCTTTCGAATACCAGAACCTTAGTCTTGCCAGCGTTTAGGCGCAGCCCCTTCTTTTCACATTCTACTTTCATTATGGTAACTAGTGACTGCAGTTCGCCCTCTGATGACGCCAGTAAAACCGCGTCATCGGCGTATAATAGGCAGTTGACCACTAAGTTTCCCATTTTCACTCCACATCCGTTCGTTCTTAGTGCTCTCAGACGGTTATCTAGATATATAATGAACAGCCAGGCAGACATGATACACCCTTGTTTGACCCCCGACTTCACATCAAACCAGGGTGACATCTCACCATTAACCCTAACGCACGCCCCGCTATCACTATAGAGTGATTTCACGGCATGCAGTAGGGAACTGCTCACTCCATATCCAGGCAACACGTCCCAGAGTTCCTTTCGTACGACTCTATCAAATGCCTTCTCCAAGTCGACGAAAGCGCAGAAAACCCTTTGGTTAATATCCAAAAACTTTTCCGCGATTCCGCGAAGCGAGAAGGTTTGATCCATACATCCTCTTCCTGGTCTAAATCCACCTTGGGATTCCCAGAGAAATCTTTCGGATCGCTCTTGCATTCTTATCGTCAGGATCTTCGTATACACTTTACTAGCTAAGCTGACCAAGCTGATGGCTCTGTAGTTTGAGCAGTCCAATCGTGATCCCTTTCCTTTATAGAAGGGCACGATGACTGCTCGCCTCCAGTCGTCCGGAACATCACCCTTTTCCCAGCAAAGATTGCATAGCAAATAGATGACGTCCCAGACCGCTGGTCCACCGTACTTGATCATCTCAGCCGTAATCCCATCTATTCCCGCAGCTTTTCCACATTTCAGACTTCTTATCGCACTTACAATCTCTCCCATACTTATTTTATCCGCTATAGGATCCTCGACAGATTTTGTTGGAGGCAGCTCTGTGAGTAGATCAGCGGCATCATCATCATACATATCTTTGTAAAATTCACTCCATCGCCTGAGGACGTCTGTTTTGTCAGTCAGTATGTTATTGTCCTTCGAGAAAATCACATTCATCCTACTACTAGCTGTAACACAATTTCTGGACTTCTTAACTTCCCTCCAAAAAAGTTTTGCATTGTCCTTGAAATTCTGTGACAGTTTTTCGTCTACAGTCATTTGGAACCTCTCACGCTTCTGAGCTATTATCTCTTTCGTACGATTTTTTTGCAGGCGGTATTTTTCTTTCATCTTTTCTTTCATACTCTCACTTGAGCTGGACATAGCCAAAATGTCTTTGCCTTGCATCCTTCTTCTTTTTAACTTCTTCTTTCACTTCATCATCCCACCAACCATCGCCATTTTTGGTTGTCCGCCCTTTCGAAATGCCACAAACCTCTTTCGCGGCGCATAATATGCTGGACTTAAGGAACTGCCAACAAACATCGACACTCTCAAACACATCTTTCGGTGGACAGGCTAGCTGTTCAGATACCCTTTCTTGATATCTGTCTCTAATAGCCGCATCTTGAAGCCTCCAGCTTTTGATGCGGTCTGCGACTGCAGAACAGGGACCCCCAGCGCGGGATCGCCAGCCCGCGAACAGACCTCTTATCCTAGTTATAACTAGGAAGTGGTCCGTTCCCAGGTCAGCTCCCCTATACACCCTGGTGTCCATCACCTGTGTTCTGAGTCGCTGATCTATTAGAAACAGATCTATCATGCTTCGCTCATTTTTCCGTTCCCATGTATACTGATGAATCCTTTTGTGGTCGAACATGGTGTTCGCCACAAAAAGGTCTCTCTCCATGCATACATCTAATATCAGCTTGCCTGCCTCGTTCACTCTCTTATCACCATACTTGCCGAGTACTGCCTCGTAATCCTTACGGGCTGTCCCGACCCATCCATTCAGATCACCACAAATAATCAGCTTTTCATTCCCTTCTTTCGTCTCTAGAACATTACTCACACATTCCCAGAACTTATTCAGGTCGCAAGCGTCCGCTGAGGCCACCGGAGCATATACCGCGACTAAAACAGTCGGGTAAGGCCTATTTTAAAGCGAGCCCAAATAAGTCTGGGGCTCACCGCATCATAACTTATCATACATTCTGCCAAGCGGCTGGATAGTAGAATTCCCACTCCCTGGCAGGCGTGCTCGGTGTTTGCCACTCCTGACCACAGCACTAAACTCCCGCCCGGGAGCTCGTCTACTCCACTACCCTTCCGCTTGGTTTCAGACAAGCACACAACATCTAACTCGCTCTCTGTCATAATATCGATCAATTCGTTCATCTTATCAGCCATACCTCCTCTTACATTCCATACACCCATCCTACACTCCACACTCCACTTCCCGCCGTGAGGCACTCCGCGTGATGGGTGGCGGTCCCCATCGCCGCACTGTGCAGAATTTTTCGCACCAGCGGGGACGGACTGGTGCGCGTCGCCTCGGGGGCACGCCCTAATAGCCGTCCGGCCAATGCGCATCGAGTGGAATTGCAGCCCTCTGGGCTGGCAGGAATCGCGACGTGCACGCTTCCACTGTGATCCCCATATTGTGAATATATATATAGGGTACATACACTAAAATATCTTTTTTTACAATTATTGTCTGTCTGTCTGTTTGTTCCGGCCAATGGGAATGAAACTACTGAGCCGATTTTGACGGGACTTTCACTGGCAGATAACTGATATAAAAAGGAGTAACATTTTAGAAACTGAACAATTTTTTTTTGTTAAATTCCATGTTAGTCTTCATTAAAATTTATTAGTATACATTTAATTAAGAAAACTTTTATGGATATGCTCCACTCACTCCAGTACTCGCATGCTACTAATATTATAAATGTAATCTTTGTAAATATGTATGTTACTCAATTACGCCAGAGCTCAGAATGGCTTAACACAAATAGATATTTGCTGGATTACCATACATTATTTATTAAGCTTTTCAATACTATTTTATTTTATTTATTAGCCTTAAGGTTTTTTTTATACCACATGGATGGCAAACAAGCATGCGGTCCGCCTGATGGTAAGCGGTTACCGCCGCCTATGGATGCTTGCAACACCAGGGGTATCACTCGCGCGTTGCTGACCCTGCAGGAATCTTTTCAACCCTTCTTGAAGAACTCCATGCTGTAATCTCCAGGGAAAACTAAAACCATGTTATGGTATTACCTTGCAATATGTAAATATTCTTTAACAGGCAAAAATAATAATTCCAGGTAACTCCATATATCAATTCTTACAAAGGTGCTTAGACACCCTGAGACCAGAATTCAGTGAACTAAAGACTGTAACTGCAGACCAGTTGATGTATGTGAAAGAAGATCTTATTCTGCCCCATCATTATACATTCTATGATTTTATTGTTACCAAGGTAAACACTGTTGTATTCATTTTATTATTTATTATTATATACTAGCAGCAATAGCACTTGGTTGAAAAAAGTTCCTGAAATAATTGAAGCTCCACTTAGTCCTATTCTTAGCTGTTTAGGAGGAACTTATCGACAATACATATTACATACAAGCACATACAAAAATATATGTTGTAAATTTTCGCCATAATTGATAATGACCCTGTGGCTATTTGCGTTTAGTTAAAAATTGTTTAATACATACATACATATCATCACGCCAAGTCCCTAACGGGGTAGGCAGAGAGTATAGAGCGCCAGTTCTCTCTAGACTTACATACCTCTTTCGCTTCGTCCACATTCATCAGTCTCTTCATACATGCTCGTCGGTTTCGAGTACTATTTTAATAATAATTGTTTAATAACTTAAAATATATATTTGGTTTCATAATAATGCTTCAATACTCGTACAGGCTCGTGGTAAGAGTGGACCACTATTCCAATTCGATGCTTCAGACGACGTACGACTAGTTAACGACGCCTCTCAAGAAAAACAAGATTCTCATGCGGGAAAAGTACTTCTAAGGTTAGTAGATATCCCAATTAAAAAAAAACACAGTCTAAGCCTGTTCAACAAATATCAGGGTTCAAAGAATAATACTCTGGTATAAAATTAAATACAATACTTTATACAACATAAACATTACGATTATTACAGGTCCTGGTATGAAAGAAATAAACACATTTTCCCAGCATCAAGATGGGAGCCCTATGATCCAACGAAAACATACTCCAAATATACAATTAAAGGAAAATAATATAATTTATCTCATGATTACTTTTATAAAGCAATCAAATGTAAAATAAATGAAATAAGTAACACTATAAATACATTTGTATTATTGAAATAACAGGTTCTACTTAAACTATTAGCAACAAACCAAAAAAAACATCTTATTCATCAGCAAGTAACGAACTTCTCCAATTCCTGCCACCTGTGTAGCTCTAATTTATCTAAAAACTCTTGCTTAGTTGTTGTAAGTTCTTGTTTATTAGCTATGTTTGGCACATGTTTTTGGAAGTGTATTATTGCTGCCAAAAGGTTCCATATAGAAAATTCTGGCCACAGGACATCACTAAAGTATAGAACTGTATTGGATACCTGGAAATAAATTAATAATAATAATATATCCTCACGCCTTCCCACAAGGGTCCCCGAAGGGGTAGGCAGAGGTGTATAGGTAATACCCACACACCCACTTTCCGCCAGAGGTATATTAGGTGCCAACGTGACAGATGGCGAGTCCATCGCCGTTTCTCCAGCACGACTATACATACGCCTTTCAATTTCTTCTCAGACGTATGCAGGTTTCCTCTCGATGTTTTCCTTCACCGTTAAGCTCGTGGTGTGACTAATCACTGTACTTAAGGAACACACTGGAAATAAATTATACATATATATTACAAGCAAGTTAATGAGACTGATTTATGACATTAATGAATATACTCAGTGTGCTGTAAATGTATGTATAAACCAATACAAGTCTGGTAAGAGTGCCTTTGTAAGTTTCAGTTGAAATATCCTCACGTCTTTCCACAAGTGTCCCCGAAGGGGTAGATGGGTGTATAGATAGTACCCACACACCCACCTTCTGCCAGATATATTTGAGTTGCCAATGTGACAGATAGTGAGTCATATAAGATGCATACGCTTTTGAGTTGCTTCTCAGACATATGCATTATGGTAAAACGTGGTAATAATATTAACCTGCCAAAGCATGAAGTCAGACAGCCTGACCTCACCAGATGTTCTAACTAATAATTCTGGTTCTCCCAAGTCCAGTGCTTGGGATATGAGTGTGTCATCAATGTCTTCGGCTTTTATTTCATTGTTCTTCACTCCATCCACTAGGTGTGATGCTGCTCTGCTTATTTCGTCCCTACCTGTTCAATTTTGTTAATTAATGGATATGCATAAAAATTTTCGAGCTATTTAATCACTTTTACTAGAAAGAGATATGATGTTGATGAACTTATGTATTTGTAAATTAGAAATATTTCAACTTATTCTTATGTTTATTCTGATATATGGGTCATATTATTGTTAAGTTCCATGAGAATCCATATAATGTATGTACGAACATTACTGGACCAGTCTGTTTTACCTGTCCATACAAGATTACTTTTATCTGGTTGTAAGTGAGACAAAATATACAGAATGGTGTATGTATGTTTATAACTTCTTGCAAGGCTCCCCAAAGGAGAAATTCAGAGGAGGTATAAAAAAAAACCTCTTTTCAACCTATAGTATAAAGTATAAATAAATTTAAGATCCAATGTGACAAAGCAAATCAGTCACATTTTCTCAAGTATGACGCACAACATTCACCTTTGAACTTTCCAAAACTCATAGTGTGACATATTCATGTAGCAACATTAAAATTGGTAATAGACTTCAATTTACCTGTATATGCATAAGCAATATTAAGTTGCATTTTATTATTGGTCCTTGTAGCAAGCATAGCCCGTGATATCAGTTTCCTCAGGTCATCTGGTAGCATTGTTAAACGACCTGCTACATGTAGTCTCACACCCCATTCATTTATTTGAACACTGTAATGATAAAATGCAGACCTCTTACGGCTTTGATTATTTTATGTATATAAAATTCTGGGCCCTTAATGTTTATATGAATTACTATTCTACTCATATAATTTCAAGTTTTTATCTCATTAGCTTCCAACTTTAAATTTTTAGCCACACACAAGCTTTCAACTCTTCCCTCCATGCCTCCCGTAAGGGATTAGGAGTGATGATATGTATGTGGTGAATGAAGGTGAATGTGATCTTTTTGCGGATGAATGGAATAAAATTGTATCAGAATGCTTGGAGTTCTGTGAGGATCAGTCTCAGTCAGATCAGGATTTTTGTTATGTGCGTGTCAATTATTAACTTTTGTATGAATTTTTGTTAGTTATTGTAATTGGTGTAATCATTATAGTTAACAATAAATAAATGTATGTATACATGTATGTATACATGATATAAATTAATTTGTCAAACAAATTACTCACATATCATCCATAAACCTCTGGAATTTATCTCTGGCTAGATCCATTAGTGCATCAACCTCATCTTTGTTTCTCTTAAAGTTTTCAATACTGAATGCATATACTGTCACTTCTGGAATGCCAAGGTCAAGGCACCACTGGAATAGTATGAACAAATAAATATTGAAAATCATATGAAATACACAAGGCAATATTCCTCATGCATCCCAGTACCTAGGCATTGCAATTATTTTACTTTATGACTTTAGTTTGGTAGAAAACTATTATCAACTGTGCCTGTCGCAATATTCATAACTTTTCTTAGTTCTTAAGTTTTATTTATTACCATATATATTATTATTACTTATTATGTAGTATGGATTAATATATAGTTTAGCATCAGCTACAGTGAACCAATAAAGTTGTGAATAAGTAAAAATAGTAATAAGACTTTTTTATTTGCAAATTTTAGATATTCTGAAAATGTTACCTTCAGGGTTTCCGACAGCTTATCAAATCCTTTATAGTGACCAGCTGTCGATTCTACGCTGTTTTTCTTAGCATACCTACGGTTTCCATCCATTATAAAAGCAATGTGCTGAGGTATACGGCCGGTCTTCACAACTTTTATACAGAACAGTTGGAAAAATGAAACACAATTTTCTTTGATCCAAGACATCGTCAGAGTAATATTTACGTGCAATAAAATATATTGCTTGTTAAAATTTCATATAGACACGAGTAATCAATGATGTATTATATATAACGAGTAATGGCACCTACACGTCTACGTAGGTAGTAACGTACTGTACAAGTGAAGTGTTCAATATTTGGTTCAATAAATAGTAGTCTTTTCTTAGTACTTAATTTGAATATCTGAGTACGAACAGGTTTAACTCGCATTCTTCTTCATTCAGACACATTGTATGTAATCTTTGATTCATTCACCACAGACAGACCAAAATTATAATTCTGACGTGACTGAACTGATTACTGACTAGATGTAGAGATGTACCTACCATGTACCAGCAGCAGCAACTACTTACAGATAAAATATTTGACCCAAATCAGTATCCCGAGGCAACGCGCCAAGAAGATTAGCAGCATAGCCACGCCGGATAGCAATGCTGATTCTCTGAGCAAGATATGTTTGTCATTAGAGGTCTTAGAGGTCAATTAGACAACGCGAGAGCTTTAAAAAGTTGGTGAGCCTCGGGACTCCAAGGTCTCAGAGTTTCAACCGCAAACGCCGCAAATTGTTAATACTGTTCGTTGTTGTTAATTAAATAACATGTAGGTAAATCACAGGAATATGAAAAACTTTATATCGTACTATTACTATTAATATTGGAAATGGTAACGTATGTGACAAGAACAAGTGAATCATAACTCGCCGCCTTGACAATTTGAGATATTGTTCTATCTGTGGTAAACATCATATCCTGAAAGACGCGAAAGACTACTCTGAAGCTGAAGGGTAATTTTGCTTTAAAAATACAATTATGAGCAAAATATTTAAGCTGAAACTTGCTTCTCTGGGTCACCCTAACCCGGAAAGCTTTAATAGCGAAGGTATAAAATTTGTACGAGCTTTGGCTACTTATTATTCATATAGGTAAGTACATCAGTACAGTATTTCCTTTACAGATGAGAAGGAGTATAGGAGTGTAATTTTATGGTTGGAAGATCAGAAAATTAGGCATTACAAAATTGAAGAACGGGAAGGCTTGAGAAATATGGATGCCGAAAGTTGGACGGAAGCTTATGATACCTATCAGAGGGATCTGTTGAGTCCGGTCGCAGATGGTACAAAAAATGAGCAACTTAATTGGTTACTATGTTACGCTGTGAAACTAGAGTACGCGGACAATGGTAAGCTTCCAATAGGTATACTACATTTCGTATGTTTTTTTCTACATACATACATCATCACGCCAAGTCCCTAACGGGGTAGGTAGAGAGTATAGAGCGCCAGTTCTCTCTAGACTTGCATACCTCTTTCGCTTCGTCCACATTCATCAGTCTCTTCATACATGCTCGTCAGTTTCGAGTACTCTTGGCTTTTTTTATATGGTTTAAATTGTTCTCCATATACTTAAGGAATCCAAATACTATCACATCTTTGGGCCTTATGTACGCAATTGCCTTGTTTGGTTATATATTTTTTTCATTTCAGTGGATAAGTACAAGAATGCTAAAGTGGAACAAAAGAAACAAGCTGCACCCAATGTTGTATCTTCCAATCCTCTGGACAATTTAGATTGTAAGTTTTAGTCTATGTTGATTGTTTACATTTTATTATTAATATTTTAGCATTCAGAGTTTCGTCATCCTGCCTTTTGTTTTTTATATATCCTGACGCCTTCCCAGGGTCCTTAAAGGGGTAGACAGAGGTGTATAGGTAGTACCCCCACACCCACTTTCCATTAGAGATATATTTTAGGTGTCAAGGTATGTGGCGAGCCCATCATCATTACTCAAGCATGACTATACGCCTTTGTATTGCTTCTCAAACATATGCAGGTTTCCTCTTGATGTTTTCCTTCACCGAAAAGTTCATAGTGTGACTAATCACTGTACTTAAGTTCAAAAACTCTCAGTGGTACAGTCTGGATTCGAACTTGAGATCTTTGTGTGGCAGGCAGCTATTCGAATCACTCGGAGACCACAGCTATTTGTTTTTATAATATAATAAGTACTCTTCCCTAAAATTTTTGAATTAAATTATCCAGAGAATATCATTTATTTATTTGCCTGTTTCAGTTTCAAGTCCAGCTTTCAAAGCAGGTGTAGAACGAGTCTCAACATTAGCTGGTGTTGGGCCACACCCTGATCCTAAAGTACGACTAGCAGCTCTAGCCAAAATTCTAAAGACATCTCCACATCCTGAACCCGAGAAAAACGAAGGAAATGTCATTTGTCAGCCATTGGATGTGCTCAAACTCCTGTTTGTGCAAGACTTGAGGGATTTGCAAACTAAGATCAATGAGGCTTTAGTTGCTGTACAAAGTGTGACTGCAGACCCAAGAACTGACACAAAGCTTGGTCGTGTTGGGAGATAATTCACTCATTCTAGATTTTTAATAACAACTTAATGTAACTTCCTGTATTTATTACTGATGAAATCAGCTTAAATACTTAGTGAAGACAGATTATTCTTAATAATATATATATATATTTTTTTTCATACAACAAGAGTGGCAAGCAAGTATATGGCCCCCACCTGATGAGAAACGGTTACCGTAGCCTATTTACGCTCACAATACCTAAGTATCACTTGCGTGTTGCCACTCTGTATTCAGAGAGTTATACTGTGTTGACAACATAATAGGTCTAATCCCTCAGTTGCCAACACAATATAACAATCCTCCCCCCTCCCCAAGGAGCTCATTACTGGCAACCTTATTCACCACGTAGGAACACAAACAAAAAAAATTGTTATTTGGCTACGGGCTTCTATAAGGAGGAGGTCCTGCCCCAGTTGGGCAGCTCCAAATTCGAACGGAGAATCCGTTTTGCTTATTATATTTTAACTCATAATTAACATTGAATATGCTTTCAGCAGGAGTAATAGTGTTTGTGATGCCTTTTTTTATTTGCTACAGTCCTAAAAAACATGTGGAAGGTATTTGGGGTACTCCTTCCAGAACTGATCTGCAAATCTTAATATAGGTATTTAATAAAAGTAATTTACAATACATTTTGTATTATTTTTTAATCCCAATTTTTATAGGCTGGTATGAAACATGTACTATTGTGATACACATTCTACAACAATTGGTAAGGATGTCAACAAAATAATATTTAACATTTTGTTGGAGCTCCTAAATCTTAGAGCTAGCTTATAAATTACTTCAATAACACTCAATTAAGTGCAATTGCCAGTAATAGGGTGGGCATACTTTTAAATCAAATAGTAACATTAATTCTAATAAAAAAAGTTGTTTGTTGAAGGTTCATAAAATGCATCTGCACAAATTAAGGAATGCCCCTAAATAGGCCCTTACAACAGACTAGCTGTACTATCTATGAATCAAATCAATGAGTGCTTATGGTTAAAAAATAAGTGTATAAGCTAGTGCATGCCCCCTCCTTTTTCAAGCATCTGTGCGAATCTATTCGTGATGAGGAGCGAAACATCAATGAACCTCTCCACACAGTTTGTGATGCAGGTCTCTGTGCGGGAATCCAACTTGGCTCCAGGCTTGTCAACACACTTGTCCCAGCAGAAGTCATTGAACTCGTGGATCTGAGAAACGATTCTAGGTATTTTACAAAGTATTGACGGATTAACAGTTGAACAGAACCAACCATACTAGTTTTCATAATTTTTTTTTTAATATATATATATTTAAAAAAAAAATGCTGTGAAGGGTGATTCGCAATTGGTAATTAATATCTTAAGGAATCGCTTGGCCTACATGGGGTTTTAGACGCGGAGATTTGAATGTAAGCATTATGCAAGAATGTGCAATTCTGAATTGTTTACCTGTGCGTGAAACTGTGCCTTCTGTTTCTCTGCCAATAAGAAATCTTGAAGTTCAGAATCGGCGCCTTTAGGCACAGGATAGTCTGATAAATCAGTCATGTTTATTCTTTAATTGTGAAGTTTAACTCGTAGAAGACTACTCGATAACTCCTTTTAGGTTATTTAAATCGATCAAGTAAGTAATTTTTACTGAAATATGTCAAAAATCTGTCACTACATGTGTCAAGTAAATGTAATCTTTGAAGTAAAGTCAAGTAAAGTTGTTTTTAACCTAGAGTGCCAGTTCAGACTACTATTGTATACTTGCCAGTTCTCTCATGGACGTAACTTCTTTCATTTCACAAATTACTATTTACAAGAAACATTATCGTCAGTTCAAATAGACTACGGTAATCGCTTCCCATCATATGGGCCGTATGACTGTTTGCCACTCAAAATGCAGGTTATAATATATATCAGGTGATAATAGTAATAATGTAGTTTTATTGCTGGAGGGCAGCTCCCCTGGAGGTCTGATTCATTGATATGTTTGGGACGCCTTATTTTCCAGATAATGGAAGGTTTGCATCGTGCTATTGTGTTGTTTGTAATCGTGCACTATTCATGTGTTGGTATGATTAGAAACGTGGGGAAATACTGAATACTCCAAAAACCATTTAACAAAAAATTTATTGAATTTGTACGTTGCATATTATTTTTATTTTAAAAAATATGTGATGGGTTAATCTAGCATTGTACCAATTTTATCTATGGTCGGGACGACGGGCATGCAGAGCGGGTATACGTCAGTTTGCTTTTATTTATCCGTATTCCTTGCCAGTTTAATTGGTGGAAAATGCCATATACCGGATTCACCATCGCCAATCTGTCTAGTTTTCTACCTGGACCAGAAGTAGAATGAACTTTCCAAGTTACTTGTCAATGGGTTCCCGGTCCCCCAGGGGAATTAAGATATTTTCAGGGTCTCTAACACTTAAAAGGCATATCAAACCGTTCCATCAAACTCCTAATAATAAATAATAACAAATTTGTTGTCCTGTGACTTCATTTCTAACACACAGTACCTAATAAAGTCACAAAGCATTCTTATCAATAAAATTTAGTAGTTTATCGTTCAATATCTTACGAACGTCCTCACTAAAAACATATTTGCAAGCATTAAGAGATAATCTTGCTAATTGAGACTGATCAAGATTGAATGTTTCAGCACAAAGCCTGTATTCGTGAGAGAGGGAAGTGACGAAGACCCCTTTATCATCAGTCTGTAACAAAAAGAAATTCTATAGATTAATGCAATTTAAATTTGAATATATTCTTGTAACTATATAATGTAATAACTTACACACACTATAATGGGAATCTCTGCTTCATACAATTCCTTGAAATGATGAGATTCATAGTTTTGGGCTGACTTCGTATTAACATTGCTTGTCAAACATAACTCTGAAAAACGGCCTAAATTATACATTAATATACATGCCGTGGTGGCCGAGTGGTTCGAGTAGTCTGCAACACAAAGGTTGCAAGTTCGAACCCAAACTGTACTAATGAGTTTTCCGAACATAAGTAGGTACAGTGATTAGTCACACCACGCCCTTTGCGCTGGAGGGTAATATCGAGAGGGAACTTGCATGCGTTTGAGAAGAAATTCAAAGACGTATGTAGTCGTGGTTGAGCAATGATGGACTCGCCATCCGTCACGTTGGCATCAAAAATATATCTATCCGGCGGAAAGTGGGTGTACTACCTACACACCTCTGCCTATGCTATGCCTATGCACCTCTGCCTATCCTTTGGGGCCGGGGCCTTTGTTTAATGGCGTGAAGATATACCTAAACATTTTAAGATGTGGTGTACGCTATAAATACTGAAAAAGCTCTGTACAAATTGAGCTTACATTTTGACACAATATAGACTAAAGGATTGTTTTAACATCCCTAATATCTTCTAGTCACGTTTACTACGTTTTTAATGGTTATTCTCAACCAAGCCACCACAATGCGCCACAGTGCGTGGCGGGGTATAGCTAGTTAATTATAAAATTCTGAAGAGTATTAAATATCTAATCACAAATTTATTCTCGAAGCCTCTCGCGATCTATTGTCAAATAGTAAAGTTTACGTAAAGGTGATAAAAAATGAACGCCGTTTTACTTTCAATTTATCTGACCCGATAATCATGTTTATACATTACCAACAGGAATTTTGGATTCACGTAATAGGGACCAAGCCTCATCAGAGCCACCAAATTTGGGGTGAATGCAAGTTCCATGCCCAATCCTCTCTGGCTTATAATTTAACATTTCTATCACTTCTTGAGGGTTGTACACTTCACCACAATGCAATGTTACCTGAAACATAAGACCTTATTTTTCATACCTTCCAACAAGGGTGTAATATTACCAAATTTTCCCAAGTTTCTATGAGAAAATGGAGAGAACTTTATGTTATAAGAGGTACTCCAGCTACTATTATGAACATGTGTAGGTACAGTACAGAAGATTAGATTATTCATATGAGAAGTATCAATTGCGTATGGCAAAATTTTGTGTTATATGCAGTTATATGAAGTATCAGTGATAATGTAGCATTCAAATGGTGAAAGAATTTTAAAATCGGTACAGTACTTTTTGAGCCAATTACTTACAAACATACTACATACAAATCTTTCCTCTTTATAATATTAAATATTAGTATAAATTAGTATAGATAATAATTTGACTTTCAACTGTAAATAACTTACTTTCAATCCTGCATATCTTGCTTTATTTAAAGCTGGTACAAAATCCTGAAAATTTCCAACAGTTGGATCCCCACTAAGGTCAATGCCCACTACAATATTGGGGTGTTTCTTGTAACTCTCTATAGCAATGTTAGTTATTTGTTCAATATCTGATGGTGCACAATTCCTATTGATTGAAACAATAAGTCGAGTGATCATGCTGAGATGCATTGACGAGTTTCTGGGAATAAAGTAATGAGTACACTTAAAGCCCCAAACTACGATCCAACTAATATTATAAATGTGCCAGTTTGTGAGGATGTTTGTTACTCAATCACCCCAGAACGGCTGAACAGAATTGGATTAAATTTGGCACAGAGATAGATTATAAACAATCTTAACACATATGATATTTATTATTCAGGATCTAAAAGGAAAACCACAGGAAAGCACATTTTATGCAGTTACATAATAAAACATCAGCCAGTCAAATATAAACTATCACAACATTTTAAGGATCTTTTCAAGGAGAGATACTGCATCCACATGGCTACAGTGGATGCATACCATCAGATGGGGAATTTAAGGTGAACTTTAATAGCACTTTAAGTGAAAAATCAATATATTGTGAAAATATTGAGAAATTCAAAGGAATCGCTACTGAGTTTGTTTGGATATATCTCCAAGAAGTGGGTGTTGTTAAACCTCTGCCTCCCCCTTTGGGGAGAGCTTTTGGTAAGCATTATATATATATATAAATATATTTATTTTTAATATTTTAACCTTGAAATAATTTATATATAAAATAATATAATACATAAGTAAAATTTATTTAGGGAAATAGAATCAAGGCATAGTTCAGAGAATCTGAATGATATCATCACACTATAAATAGGTTGATGATATCATAGAATCATCAATAAACAACATGCAACTTATCGCTCATTAGCATGTCACAAGCTGTGTTTATTTACATGCCATTAATATGCATATCTTGCAACTTACTGCATAGACTGTATGATGGTATCTACATATTGCTGTTTGCTCATATATGGTGTCTCCCGAGGAGTACTTCTTAGTTCTAAGTAGCAGCAACCATCATCTTGAAACTCTTGCAATGTGAGGCTGGTGGCTAACGCTAAAGTCTCCGGTTTGTTAGTGAGCGAGTGAGCTATGCTAAACACTTGGAAGCAGCTGAAACATATGAATGTATTCTATTGATTGATGGTAAATTTATGTTAAAATTTTATGGAGAATATATACCATATTCATAGCTAATTTTTATTTCAGTTTCTTATCACTTTGAATAATGTGATACATTATTTTCTAAAGAATGAAGCTAGCTTATAAATTAAATTTGGTTTTTTGCTTAATAAGTATTTATATACCTACCTATTTTTATATATTTATATACCTACCAATGATGAGAAGTGAATCTAACCATGTTATTGTACCCACTATGAAAGTTGCCTGCGACGCAAAGGTCGCAAGTTCGAATCCCGACTGTACCAATGAGTTTCTAAAAACTTAAGTACAGTGATTAGTCACACCACGAACTTTACGGTGAAGGAAAACATCGAGAGGAAACCAGCATACGTCTGAGAAGAAATTCAAAGGCATATGTATAGTCATCCTTGAGTAACGGCGATGGACTCGCCATCTGTCACGTTGGCACCTAATATACCTCTGGCGGAAAGTGGGTGTGTGGGTATAACCTATACACCTCTGCCTACCCCTTCGGGGACCCTTGTGGGAAGGCGTGAGGATATATGAGGTTAAATTTTCTTAGCACCAAATGAAAAGTTGCTCAATGTAACAGTTGGTGCGGTCAAAACCACAGATTTTTTTTGGCATTGCTATTAGGTGGTATTGCCTTTCTTCAATAACAAAGAAAGGATGTCCTTTCAACAGAGTTCATTACGTGAAGTTTTTAAACAATTTGACTTATAAATGTTACAGGTAACAATCTATTATTAGGTCAAAATCCATACTCTGCCAAGTTTCTCGTATCTCCAGCTCCAATTTGAAATTCATCAAAGAAAGCATTTGTTACATCTATATCGCCGGTATCGGCGAGGTGGCGTTTCAACTGCAGCATAGTAGATCGGCTTAGGGATCCATTTAAATGAGCGTGCAACTCCTATAGGTGAAAAAAAATATCAGCACACAAATTTTGAAATCTACCCTGGACTAAGTATCGGAAACATCAAAATAAAACGATATGTCTCTACGCAAGGTTCCTGGTTGCGATTTGTACGCATATTTTTCATAAAACAACAATTTTACTTACTATTTTTGGCAGCTCTCGAAAATATGTGTCCATATCCATAATGATTTATTAAACGATGAAGATTTTGCGTTGAGCCGATAGTAAAATAGATACCCACTACTCGATAACTCGTCGATTCGATCAAAACAAACAATCAAATTCGTAATCCTTAATCGTTATTGAAATACTGTAACATATATGAAGGGACGAATCATAACGATGATAGATAAGTAACAAGTTTTCGATTGGCTAATGATAGGTAGAAAGTAACCAATCGGAGAAAAAATTTAAAATATGCCACAGATAACAAAAAAACCAATCTAATTCCCGGTTACGCCATAACCAGCTCAGCTGTGTAGTATCGCCTCTTTAACTTTCAATATCCATAGTACATAAAGGTACGTGTGAAAAGAGTATGCAATATGAATAATATATCATCATATCATATCAAAAGTTCAGTGTTCACAGACAGTACAGGGTATAATAATCTGTGGTAGCAACAAGGCTGACACAAACAAAGTCATATAAATGTTTTTTATTGTTATTGTTTATCGGGCAAAAAAGTATAGGTATACAAAAAAATATAATTGAAACATGTTGAATATAAAAACACTCTATGTCAGTTTTTTGATGTTATATGTAGCTGACAGTGAACCAAATAAACCCATCGTGATAACGACGTGGAAATTTACAAACTCGTCGATAAGGGGTAAGTTACCGGATTTTAAAACAAAGACGACGGAGTCTGCTTTTCGACTTTCTGAATATTCATAACTTATAGCGCTTTTTGTTGGTCACCTGGGACTCTTTTGATATCACAATAAATATTTGGATATTCTTCGATAGTTTCCAAAATCTTATAAAAAATATAATGATGCTAGCAAATCTTTATCATGCAGTTAACTACACTTAATATAATCTACAGGCGTTTAGCCTTGTAATATAGAACATTATAAATCCTTTCTACTAGTAATGATCTGAACCACTATGATTACATTCTTAAAGCTTGGGAAGTACTGAAACAAGGAGGACTATCATTGGATGCTGTTGAGCAGGGTGCCTCAGTTTGCGAAGTTGAGCAATGTGATGGAACAGTGGGCTATGGAGGTAGTCCAGATGAAAATGGTGAGACTACACTGGATGCACTTATCATGGATGGGTGAGCATTCTGCGGGCTAATTGCTAACAACATTACTATTTATAAATTCCATTAAACATTTATAATAAGCATATAAAAATATGTCTCTTGAGATCCCAGAACAAAAGGGGTCTAAGTATAATAATACCATTGCAATCTGTAATTTAGACCAAAAATAACATTTAAAGTAACATACAACTCCTATTCCATTATCAGGGAAGTCTATGTGTAATCATCATCTAAGTATTTAGGTAAAAACAATTTTGAGCCCATTTTCTTATTATCCACTGCTAGGTACAAACCTTCTCACTTTTGCTCCAACTGTATACTTTTAAGAAATATTGTTGTGTTTATAACTATTTATTATGTCCAGGAAAACCATGAATGTTGGTGCCATAGGTGCTCTCAGAAGAATAAAGAGTGCAATATCAGTAGCCAGACATGTTCTGGAGCACTCCAAACATTCATTCCTTGTGGGGGAGCTGGCAACACAATTTGCTACAGACATGGGCTTCCATGAAGAGTCACTCACCACACCAGAATCTAAGAAGCTTTGGTTGAAGTGGCATAATGAAGATAGTTGTCAGCCAAACTTCTGGCTGGTACATATAAAAAAACTTTTTAAAATATACCTACTCAGTGTGAAATGTCACACTGAGTAGGTATATTTTAACAACCTTAAAAAAAATTATTTCTGCAAAAAGAGAAAAATTATTAAAACTCTCATTGTAAATCTTCATATTAAATACTGTGATTAAACCATGTTAAAACACCATTGTTAACATGTGACCAGTTGATGACAGATGTTTTGTGGATAGTGTGAAGCTTGTACATATTACAATTGCATCATACACATTTATGTAGTAACTTTGTATATAATAGGATGGGACCTGATGTCCACATAGGCTACGACTTCCTCCTAAGTTTACTGTATAATTTTGTATTTATTTTGTGTAGGATGTCAAACCCGATCCAAACAAATATTGTGGACCATATACAAAGGCAGAGAGACATAGACACAGCAACAAAGAGAGACATGTTAAAATAGACCAGTACAATCATGATACTATTGGTATGGTAGCCATTGACATTCGTGGGAATGTGGCCGCAGGGACATCCACAAATGGAGCCAAATACAAGATGCCTGGGTATTTTTTATTTGCAATAATTTGTACTGTAGATAGTTCAAAGCATCCTTCCAATATCTCAAATTTGAAAGATTGTGACTCATAGTGTTTGTTACTCAATTACTAACAAATGGCTAAATGACTTTGGGTAAGATTTGTTAGCAGTAACACATAACCTGGATTAATAATGGTTTCTCAAACACACACATCAGCATGCTGAGTTCCTCACTGCAAAATATAGGGAGTAAAGCGCCAGTTCTAGACTTGCGGAGCTCTTTCGTTTAAGGCAAATAAATAAATACACACTAATGGCTGATAATAAGGTAATATTATGTTATTGTCAGTAAATCTCTACAAAAGGTGTCTCTATAAAATGTTTGTTACTTCTACTCTATTCGTAAGAATTCTAATACTTAAGAATTTATGATTTCAGAAGAATTGGTGACTCGCCCATTCCAGGAGCTGGAGCCTACGCTGACAATGCGGTCGGAGGCGCTGCTGCAACCGGCGATGGTGACGTCATGCTCAGGTTTCTACCAAGGTAAATATTTTTCTTATTCGTCCCAAGCCTACTGTTAGTACTTCATAACTTCTTTTGACAAATATTATAATAATATTATAATATTTGTCAAAAATATAATATTAGTTAAATGAAGAAAATTAATTCTGCGCATACGCCGGGGTATATACTTTAATTATATTACGATTTATATACACTGTAGGTTCAGCGTAGGTTTATGTTTATCGTATATAATAACACGACAAATAAATGTCATTTCAAGTGTCTGAGCAAGTTTTATTTTATTAAAGATTATACAAGATGATACAAGGTACTGTGTAACTTACTACGAGTATAGTAAGTAACGTGCTTCGAGTTATTTACTCACAGTATTTGTTTTTTTTTTTCATTCAGTTTCCTGGCCGTTGAAGAAATGCGTCACGGTGCTACTCCTTCAGACGCGGCAAGTACAGCAGTAAAACGAATTAAGGAGCACTATCCGAACTTTATGGGAGCTGTTGTGGCCTTGACCAAGGATGGTCAGTACGGCGCCGCTTGCAACGGGATCGATAGATTCCCATTCATCGTTCAAGATAACACTAGTGATAGCTTTCAACTAGTCTTTGCCAAATGTTTATGAAATTAATTGAATAAAACTCATTGTTTTAGTTGTTACCTAGTTTTCTACAATTACTCTCGTTACAAAATTATTGAAAGTCAAAGAATTATTATGTATTTACCAATAAATATTATTAAAAAATGAGTAGATATATGTATTTCATTTATAGTATTAAGTTTTAAAGTTTATTGTTACATTCAAAGTTTAAGTTACTGTATTACTGTTTTATTTTTCCTAATAAAAAAATAGGTATTCAAAACTTAATCTCATTTATTCATAATTTTTATGGTTTTCTCATAATACAATAATGAAAACTGCACATGACTTTTTTAACGGGAATCGAGTTTGGATTTTTTTCAATATGATCCTAAAAGATCAGTATTCATGTCGTTAATATACTTAGCAAAATATTTGTAATAAAATAATGCAGCCGCACACACTATTAATTAGATTAGGTATGGCATGGAATTTTGTACATACGCTTATATTTAGACCATAAAATATAAATTTTCTACATTAACCAACCCAACCTCTTTTTTAGGTAGGAAAGTAGTAGTATTAGGGTACGAAAGGTACGGTGTGGGATATCTTCAAATGGGTAGATTTATTTCCAAAATTTGCTGGCCCTCTATCTATTATTATATCCACCGTGTGATTTATTTATATATTTCAATAAACATTGGAACGGCCAGTAGCCAATTACACTAAATGCCGCAGTAGGTACGCAATACGAATACATAGAATTATATTATAAAAACGAATGATCCATTGATATAATATGACGGTGAGCGATAGGTATTTTATCTTATAAACCTAATTTAAAATATAATATTAAGGCATAAGTAGATGTCGTAGATTGAACATGAATTAATTTTATTTATTATCTTAAGATATGCTATAATTCGCCTTGTTTGTTTAGTGTTCCTAGCCTATCTCTTTCTAATCAAATGTTAATGGGGCAGTTTTCTCACTCTAATTACTCTTAATGCTATATTTAGTATTCTGTTTAACTCTGGACTTTTCTCGGGTCCGAACCAAATTAAGTTTCACCATTGGCAATTGGCATCGAGTCTCGGCTTCTTCGGCCATTTTGAGTTTGACTGCCTTGCTGTAACCACTGTTCAACGTAAGTTATATTGTCACTGATTTTGTATTATATTTTAAACACTGTTATGTTTCTTTTGCAATAATTGTAATCAGTATTGATTTTATCAGTAATTACATGGATTTGTAGTTGTGGAATTAATTATATAAACTAAATTCTTCTGGTATCACCACGTGGTGGTTTTTTCATGATGAGACAATTAATTCATTTCATTCGTGGTATCTACCATAGTGTTTACACAGTGATGGCCTCAACGCGTCTGACTATTTCTCAATCGCGTTGATTAAGTTATATATGTATTCGAGTTAAAATTTACACAATTTTTGTTTTTCAATTTTCAGAATGGCGGACGCTGCTCCAGCCGGTGGACGTGGCGGTTTTCGTGGAGGCTTTGGTTCTCGGGGCGGTGACAGAGGTCGTGGTGGCCCTCGTGGTCGCGGACGTGGTCGTGGACGCGGCCGTGGACGCGGAAAGGAGGACCAGAAAGAGTGGGTACCCGTCACCAAGCTCGGTCGTCTAGTCCGCGAGGGAAAGATTGACAAACTTGAGAGCATTTACTTGTTCTCTCTGCCGATTAAAGAATTCGAGATTATCGACTTCTTCCTTGGACCATCTCTCAACGATGAAGTGCTGAAGATCATGCCGGTACAGAAGCAGACACGTGCCGGCCAGCGCACGCGTTTCAAGGCATTTGTGGCCATCGGTGACAACAACGGACATATTGGGCTTGGTGTTAAGTGCAGCAAGGAAGTAGCAACTGCTATCCGTGGTGCTATCATTCTGGCTAAGCTGTCTGTACTGCCCGTCCGCAGAGGCTACTGGGGTAACAAAATCGGAAAGCCTCACACCGTTCCTTGCAAGGTAATTGTTATAATTAAAACTATAATTTTTTTCAGTAGCATTCAAAAAATTTTATGATGAAAGCTGATAATCATTTCATTCGTGGTATCCTCTTGAGGTAAATCCAATGAAGCTCTTAATGTGTCTGACTATTTTCAATAATTCTTTAAAAATGTATTTCACATTTCTTTGTCTAATATAGAACTTCTTTATATTGCTTCAGGTTACTGGGAAGTGTGGTTCTGTCACTGTGAGGTTGATTCCTGCTCCTCGTGGTACTGGTATTGTGTCTGCTCCAGTCCCCAAGAAGCTTCTTCAGATGGCTGGAGTCCAAGACTGCTACACATCAGCTCGTGGATCCACTGGAACTCTTGGCAACTTTGCCAAAGCCACCTATGCGGCTATTGCCAAGACCTATGCTTACCTCACCCCTGACTTGTGGAGGGATATCCCACTGACCAAGTCGCCATACTCGGAATTCAAAGCCTAAAGTGAACATTCAAGTGAAATGAAATAAAAATATTACACTTTTTCTGTATTTTCTATTTGATTAGCTGAAGCAAAATTCATTCTTTATTCTCTGGACAGACACACCTACAGTTTTTCCAATACACAAGAGTAAATTGAATTAAATTAAAGCACTTGCAGTAATTCATTTTGTAAGAATAAATTATAATTCTTTTAGATGGTACTTGATATGACGTACATTAATGATACAGATGGGTCTGGTCTGGCCTACTCTCAACTATGCTTGACTGGTAACCTAACCTAGCCTCTTAATAATTTCTTGATACTAGAAAATCTGACATTGACATCCTGGACCGATTTGAAAAATTATTTTAGGGATTGAAATTTTTTTTTATGATGATGAACATAGGCTACTTTTTACTGCACGAAAAAGTTTCATTCCAATGGGAAAATTGGAAGTAAGAATTATCCTTATCTTTTTTACATAATTTCTAAAGGGCTGAACCAATTGGGTTGAAATTTTATATGGGTACCTATATAATGATTTCCTGTATGATTTAAAAATACATTTGGGCGCTGCAATTGAGTTTCAGGAAGTTAAACTTTTTCACCTGGCTGTCCCTTTCTGTGTCTTAAGGTGGATTTGAGAATGGTTTAGTTTTACAATTAGACCCAATATGTGGTGCTGCAATCATGTTGAGGGCTATTTAACTTTTTCACCCAAGTGAAGCTGGGCGGGTAAGCTGGTGCCATATATAATGACTTTTTTTATTGAAAAAGGTACAAATCTTTTATATACATGATGACTACAAATATAACCTTGCAATATCTAGACACGAATTGTAAATCAACATTGTACTTAGATTTGGAATAATACTCGATAATGTTAGCTCTTGCAAAATTCATTTACTTCTTTTTCAAATAAATCTATTGTGTGGTCACAAACTTTTTCCAAGTCTTTGAGACCTCGTTTCAATATTTCTAGAGCTGGAGTTTCTCGAGATTGTATCCTGAAGTGCATCTTTGCTTCTGCTGGGTGAGGCACTGTGTATCCACAAAATGTGACATCTTCACTGCAGATTAAAATAGAAATAAATTAGTCATACAAGCTTATGATCTGGTGCAGAAACCTACAAAAGAAAACAATAGATCTAAATTGTTGTACAAACATGTTGCCTAGTGTAAATTAAAAATAAGATGCATCAATAGCTTAATGGCATTGGGTGAAGTTGGCAGTTCTCAATATAAATGGCTATGACAATGACTAAGTAGGTATTTAAGAGATATACAATCCATCCTGAAGTGTTGCATTGTCTTGACTAACAGGTCAGGTTGCCCATCAGATGGTAAGCAGTCACAGTAGCCTATAGGCACTGGCAGTATTTGACATAAGCAAATGCCTACCTAATGTTGACATACCAGCACACACACACAGCTGAAATTATAGTATTGTTTTACAATATCACAAACTAATTGAAATTATTTAACCTAAAAGTTATATGAGACCACTTACTATCTATTGATGATACATTTCAATGCATTCCCTAATGTGTGGCTCTCGTTTTGGAAGACGTAAGTGCGGCATGTCGGCCCGGAATCTTCATCACCTTGTAGCTGAAAATAATGTTTATATTCATCATGGGAATATTAGTTACAGTATTAATTTGGTATGATTTGTAATTCATATTTACGAAGTACATAGGTACTTATTTAAGGTGCTTAGTAGACTACAAATTTATTATTAAAGTTTTTCCTAAAATACCAGTTGTACTTTAAGGTTACCTCTGAAATCTTCATTATTATTCTATTATTCAACAAACAAAAAAAAGTATTCGTCTCTTAAAGCAACGAAAACGAACACGCTACCTATTCACTTATATAAACAAAATAGTAGTTAGGAATAATAAAACCATTGCATTATTTGTTTTGTTGCGGTTTTTCTAATAGAACAACTTCACGTCTTGTCTTCACGTCAATAAATATCTGTCAGTTGCTGTTCTCCTCAATTTGGATGAACGCCTTGGAACATTATGTTTTGAGTTTGACCTAATACATTCACAACGTAATAAATACGTGTTAAGATATAAATACCTAAATTTATATTTCTAGTATTTTAATAATGAAGATGGTTAAGGTGTTTTTCAATGTATAAAGTCGTTTTTCATATTGTTTAATTTTAATGTATAAAATTGTTTGCAATTCAATCTATACATAGTATATTCGATACCTGGTATCAAATATAAGCCCAAAAAATAAGCCCCTAAATACTTTTGGTACCATTTATTTCGTTGATTAATTTTAGGTACAATAATATTGATAATTATTTGGGGTACATATTTGCAATTTGAAGAGAAGCAAGAATCAAAATAGCACTTTACTAATTGAAACGATAGTAACTAACATAGTTGCTGGTATCAATAAGCCAAGCTACAAACGATGGTTCGGTTAATAGCTTGTCAGAAATTCAGACAAACATACATTATTGTATTATGAGGCAGATTTCCATAATACGTTAATATTATGTCGTTACGACACTTACATACGTATCTAATTTATAACCACAAGAAATGATCTTGAAGTTGTTTAAGCATTCGGTTAATGTATGTATAGGTATTAGGTATTTAGGTATATAGGTAACTGGCGCTCTATACTCTCTGCCTACCCCGTTAGGGACTTGGCGTGATGATATGTATGTATGTATATATATCTATACATACATATTATTATGATAAGTCACTTCACAAAAATAACCTCGGTATCTAAGCTTAAAGAATTGAATTTTGGAGTTTGTAACGACGTAGCCGCAACTTCCTCAGGTTTAATGAAGTGCTTATAGCATCCAAAGTAATTTCCTTTATAAACCTTTGTCTTTACCGTAACGGAATTTATCTCATCGTTGTGCGCGTAGGGGAGCCGCGCGAGTGATCTTTCTCTGCGTAAATTAAACTTTGTGGGAAGCACAGGCTATTATGTTAGTGTCACGGAGAGCGTCACGCTTGGTTGTGGCAATATACCAAATATATGGTACATTGCTGGGCTTAATTTATTCTGGTAAGGCTTACGTGGCTTACGCTTGGAAAATAATCAAGTTAGACGGGTGACTTGTTACGACGCTGGTAATTTTGAGTTCGTACACACATAATAAATAGGCTCAAGGTAGTGGAATGAATACATTTAAATTATAATATACACATTAATTAATAAATTATAAAATTGATCACGCCACGAGCTGTACGGTGAACGAAAACATTGAGAAGAAACCTGCACACATTTGAGAAGAAATTCAAAGGCCTATTGATGATTGGTTTATAGGTTGCTCTATAGGTTTGTTTGTGACAGCTTGATGACAACAATGCAATTGTGAAACAATTTGTGTGTAGCGATAGTTTTGTATCAAAATGTAAAAAAAAAGAAAGAAAATAGGTATTAATAGGTAATATTTCCTACTGCTAGTGCTAATTAATCTCATTACATTCACCGGTTCGTTAAAGCATGTTTGCACAAAGGCGTTCATTTCTTTACTTCCAGTTCACAAAAGGAGTCCCTTTGAATAAGCTGTTATTCTGCATGGCTCGGAATATTATGAACTATTGGTTGAGACCCGTATAGTAACAAGATTTATTTATCTGTGCAAACAAAAAGTCTTTTAAATAAATAGATGTATTCGAATGACCGTCTTAACAAATAAGTCTCAGCAAATAAAAAAATGTTTTTTTTTTAACATATTTGTTTTATTGCATCGTATAGACTCCAGACATCATATAGACAGCCGTTTATCTGAGATAACCTTAAATAATATAATATAATAGAGATAACCTATATAGGTCATAATCATATTGTGATTTCGAATGCTTAAACAATTACTATGTGCCGAATGCAGCTAGAGTGGGTACTCGATTTTTATGTACACCAACATCAGGACGTTATAAAAATAAAACGATATAGCAGGCACCAATGACTTCGTTCCTTAAAAAACTGCCCTCATGTCTTCCCGCTAGGGAACCCAAAGGGGTAGACACTTCACAGGGTTTATCACGTACGACAAACACGAAAGATGGTAGTAGGTAGGTACTAGTTTCAAATTCCCACGCGTGATTTCCTTTTTTTTTATACCACATGGGTGACAAACAAACATGCGGTCCGCCTGATGGTAAGCGGTTACCGCCGCCTATGTACGCTTGCAACACCAGGGGAATCACTCACGCGCTGCCGACCCTGCAGGAATTTATTTCCATATTTATTTCCAATCAATTTATATTAAAAGATACGTAACTAATTTATTTGTTGTTAATTGTTCAATTGCGTTTGTTATTGGGTGGGTTGATATGTATTTATATAGGTATGTTCGTTATGAGAATAATATTAAACCTAACTGCCTGTAACCCTAACTTAATCTGAAATTCTAATTATTAACACGAGACGAAAAAGTCGTTTTAGCATATGGTCTATTTATGTATTTAATCTACCATATCTTACACTATAAGCAATACTGTTTGAGGCTACGTTTAGTTACACCATTGTTTTGAGGGGTTGAATATTAATGAAATTTACGAACTCGTTTCACTCGAAGTCTACCTACCCACTACATCGTAAAACTCAACGGCTCACGAATAAACGTAACTCTACGGATGACTGGAGACTATTATTAAGGGGTCTTCACAATGTCGCGAGGTTTCACTTAACCGTGCTCGAATTCCTGGCACCGAAACACCGAGGCTGCGGCAGGCTGCGGTCGCAGTAATTGAAATGTATATCAAGGATTATGTTCCAACCTGCACGTTAATGTGTGAAGTAACTGAGTCACGTGATCTTCTATTTAATTACGAAGCGAATGGCAGTACCTAGTGGCTGTGGTGACTGAGAGGTTACATTCGTTTGCGAAGGCAAGGTTACGAGTTCTAGCCTTGTCTGTCTATTCCAATGACTGTTTCTGAACTTAAGTACAGATGCATCTTACATAAGTGATATACGGAAGTGAGTGAGCCTACCTTCATACACAGAACAAAAATAAATTAATATAAGTAATGTTCATTTGTGTTGTAATTTGTTATGTTGGCACCGAAATATACGTCCAGTGAAATGTAGGTGATATTACGCTGTGTACTTTCCTAGTGAGCAGACGCGAAGATTAAAGCCTAACATTTTATAATATACGAAGTATTCCTACGGAGAATTTCGGTAATGATCAAAATAACAAAATTTACAGAATAATATATCCTCACACCTTCCCACAAGGGTCCCCGAAGGGGTAGGCAGAGGTGTATAGGTAATACCCACACACCCACTTTCCGCCAGAGGTATATTAGGTGCCAACGTGACAGATGGCGAGTCCATCGCCGTTACTCAAGCACGACTATACATACGCCTTTGAATTTCTTCAGACGTATGCAGGTTTCCTCTCGATGTTTTCCTTCACCGTAAAGCTCGTGGTGTGACTAATCACTGTACTTAAGTTCAGAAAAACTCATTGGTACAGTCGGGATTCGAACTTGCGACCTTTGCGCCGCAGGCAACTGCTCGAACCACTCGGCCACCACGGCTCTTTTACGTTAATTTACAGAATCGTAGTTATAAATTGCAATGTTGAAGCAAACTATAAATTCTACCTTTCTTATTAGTAAACGTCTACCCTAAGTGCCCTTTCCACTCTATAATAACAGTATGTAATGTTACAAGATGAGGGACTGTAAAGGTAAATATATGCTACATTACGTACAGGGCTGTCTTAAACCACGCAAGGGCCTGTGGCCATACAATTTTGGCTCCTTTAGAGTTTAGGTTATGTAGTTATTTTCATGAGACCTAGTACCCTGAGCGTACACTCTGCATTCTCTTCTGGTAAAGTCTGAGTTGTTTTCATATATTCTACCGATTAACTAAATAAAATAAATAAATACCTTGGGACAATTCCACACAAATTGTCCTAGTCCCAAATTAAGCCAAGCTTGTGTTATGGTAACTAGACAACGATATATTTACGTCTATAGATAGATATATACATAAATACATAGGACATCCAAGGCTAAGGTACAAATACTCGTGCTCATCACACAAATATCTGCCATCAACGGGATTCGAATCCGCGACCTCAGGTTTTGTAACTAATGAGCTAACTTGGACACACTCTGAATGACTGGTAAAGTGTCGCTCGTTATCCGGAGACGAGGTTTTCCTAAGCGTAAGGTTAGGACAACTCCACATACATCGATTTCGTCCAACACTAGAAATGCTATGATGATTAACATACCTTCGTAGATAGATATACGCTGGGATTAAAAGACGATTAGAACCTTTGATTTCTGCTCTCAGCGGGGCTTAAACCTACAAGTTATAGCTAACCTCATAGCTGTCTTTTCCCTGAACAGTGCATTTATCAACTATAATCCTTAAAACTAAACCACCAAGGTTAACAACAGCACGAAACATGACAATATTTAGGTACGTGTTGGAATTTCTTCTTAAACGTATGTAAGTTATCTCTCAATGTTTTCTTTGGCCGTAAAGCACACCACGAGTTTGTCAGTCTAGCCTTGTCACTGTACTTAAGTTCAGAAAACTTATCGGTACTGTCGGGATTCGTTTCAACTTTTCTGTTGCAGCGGCCCGGGGACAGGGGACTCGGCCACCCCGAGTCTACATTATTCAAAAGTGGCAAAGTATATTCTACTTGTAGTATGATATACATACATATATGGTACCTAGACTTATGGTACAGACTCTACCTGCTTTAATATCCGCTGGCTACGTAATGATGTGATAGAAACAATATTTCGGCGTAAGGGTGACTCCCAATCAGAGTATTATCACGTTGTTACATTATGCAATAGACCCTAAATGCCCTTGGGGTCATATCATCAGTAGCAGTGATCGTTTATTCTTTACCCTGAAACGAACACGTGGCCTTAAATTAGGGTAACTTGCTTTAGTAGATATGTCGCAGGAACTTTACAAATAATAGTTTTTTTCCACAAACAACAAACCTTTTTGGTGCTTTTCCGCGTAACAGGGGTTTGGTAAAAAATATTTAGGTGGCATCTGTTAATTACGTGAGGTAATTTTGAATGGCGTTTTCGTTTATGACATGAGATTTTTAAAATGTATATTTATAGTATATTCAAACATATAAGAATTATACCATAGGATCATAAAAAAAATTTACATTAAAATACTGAAATAGGAAGTACTGAAAATCGTAAAAGAATATACATACACTCTTATTAAATCCACGGAGACTCATGAATGATTTAAGAGTTACTACTGCCACTCATGGCTAACCAACATACCCATGTAATTTGCAGTAGAATCAATCACCTGCTTCTTCAAGCTCGCTCTGATTCAGCCATTGTAATTCGTTATCGCTGTGCAAGCGATAACGAATTAGAATGGTCAGCCATCATATACAATTTTAAGTTTTTCAATTTTTTAAAATTCAATTTTTTTAAAAGTTTAATTGCTTGAATATAAAAATGCATTTATATTCAAGCAATTAAACAATATTTCTTGCGGAAAAATAATTTACGTGACATTTGTCGAGACCACCCTCTCCCACACGTGGGATATATTATTCTAAGCCTCTCCACGGTCCCTGAAGTGGCTGGCAGAAGTGTAGTAATACCCTCTTAAACCAGAGATATATTTCGGTACCAACGTGACAGACGGCGAGTCCATCACCGCTTCTCAAAAACTACTGTACATACATCTATAAGGAAATTAGTCTTTTTGTCAAGTGTCTAACTTGACAATAAGTCCGTGGCAGGCATAACGTGGCCATTAAGCGACCTTCCACAGGGACCTGGCTCATGTTTTATTTCCATCGGCTCCCTAGGGTTTCTCATTATCTTCGGGAAGCGTTGCTTTATATTGTATAGGTAGGAAGCGTAGCGTGTCAAAGATGTCGTCTCCATTTCATTCCGTTCAAGTTCCATTGTTATTTTCCGCGCGACTGTACTGACAGCGAAATCAAATGCCTTTTGTCTTGAGTGAAATTGGTAAAAAATATACGAAAGATTTTTTATTATACAACTAGAGTGGCAAACAAGCATACGGGCCCACCTGATGGAAAACGGTTACCGCAGCCTATTTACGTCTGCAATACCGAAGTATCACTTGCGCGTCGCCACTCTGTGTTCGGAGAGTTATACTGTGTTGGCCGCACAATGGGACTAATCCCTCTGCTGCCAACACAATATAACAATCCTCACCCTCCCCAATGAGCTCATTACTGGAAACCTTATTCACCGCGTAGGAACACAACACAAAAAATTGTGGTATTTGGCTACGGACTTCTATATTAATGCCACAGACGGTCTATATAAAAAAAAATATAATGTTTATGTATTTTAATTACAGATAGTAAGAATACTCGAAACCGACGAGCCTTTATGAAGAGCCTGATGGGGATGAAGCCAAGGAATAAAATGTATACCATAGTAATGCGGTTTTTTGGATATTACTGTGTTCTACTGTTACTGTGTTGTAGTGTACACAGAGTAGAAGTGTTTCAGTGCGTAGTGTTTACTGTGTTCTACTGTTACTGTATTGTAGTGTACACAGAGAAGAAGTGTTTCAGTGCCTAGTGTTTACTGTGTTCTACTGTAACTGTATTGTAGTGTACACAGAGTAGAAGAGTTTCAGTGCCTAGTGTTTACTGTGTTTTACTAGTACAGTGTTGTAGTGAACAGTGTTATAGTGAATAGAGGTATAGTGATAGTGTACGGATTCATCGTGCAAGTTTCCGGAATTATTCTGTGTTCGAATAAACAAAATAACCATTTTTTTCGGTCCGTCTATCTGTTTGTTCCGGGACATTTACAGGCAGATAGCTAATGTTATATACTTAGGCTTACTTGATTTCAGAAGAAGAATATTCTTCTTCTGAAATTGCCACTCCGAAAACTGCTTTTCACTCTTTCCAGCTCTGAAAACCTCTCCCTGTCTTAAACCATCCGGAATAGTTGCTCTTCACTGCAGATTCCAGTCCACTCCCTAGTGTTCCGCAACCAAGACTTCTTTCGCTTTCCAGAGTGCCGAGTTCCCTGTATTTTGCCCATCAATATTATTTATATAATTTATATAATATTAGTTGAAGCGATTTGTATATACATTATATATATACACACACACATATGTTTGCATATCTACACACCTCTGTCCACCCCTTCGAAGATCCTTGTTCATAATTCAATTATTGTATATCTATATTATTTATTCGCTAATTTCAAGAAAAACCTTTTGTTTTTATACAACCAGAGTGGCAAACAAGCATACGGCTCACCCGATGGAAAACCGGTTACCGCAGCCTACTTACGCATACCATACCGAAGTATCATTTGCGCGTTGCCACTATGTTCTCGCAGAGCTATACTGTGTTGGCAGCATAATGGGACTAATCCCTCTGCTGCCAGCACAATATAATACTCCTCCCCCCTCCCCAAAGAGCTCACTACTGGTAACCTTATTCACCGCGTAGGAACACAACACAATAAATTGTGTTATTTGGCTACCTTTATGATATTCGTATAATAATAGTCTTCATATATGTAATTGGAGAGTGTATAGAGAACATTTTTAGATTTAGTTATCTGCGCAAAAAGAACTTTAAATTCAGTCATTTGTTTTGAGATAATAATGATAATAGATATAGTTTTGAGATAGCTTTTTGATTTTGTGAAATTCCGATGGTACCTTTATTATGGTCGCAAGTAAAGGAAGGAAATGGTTAGCATATATATATGGAATATCTAGATACATATATGGAATATCTAGATACATATATGGAATCATGTAGTCCAAGTCTTTATTTCGTTGTGTAAGATTAAACTCTTTAATTCTCTCAAGGTCTCCATGACACATATACCTATTAAAGTTGTCTGTCTGACGCGGTTGACCTCTGCGACCGGTTCGACTGGCCGTAGATAAACAATCGTAACCTTTGAAGTTGGTATTATGTTCGCATATTCCGCCCGTTTCGCGTTAATTTTTTTTTTGGATACCACATGGGTGGCAAACAAGCATGCGGCAAGACTGCACGAGCAACTCGGCTACCATGGATATCTATATTTTCCATTCTTTTAAATTATATATTACTCTATAAGACTGTGATCCATTAATTAATTTAGGTCTTCATATCTTTAAGTAAAAGTATAAAGTTCTATAATCAAAGAGTCGGCAGTAGGCTGCGATAACCCTGGTTGCTTCTTATCTGGTTTGACAAACACAACCAAGTAATTTTTGGAAATAATATTTCATTATTAAATGTAAGGACATATATGACCACCACGGCTATAGCTAAATAAAATAAGTAAAAGTTCAAATAACCAAGAAAATTCAAGGTACAACAGAACCGCGTAATTTTTTTATAAAATATAATAACTTTGACTCGTTATGTTTTCTCTATACTGAGCGATCGATTATACAGTATTATCTAGCATGCGAATAGATAACAAAAAGTACAATTCACTGGTCATTTATTTGTAAAGTAGCAACAAAATCATTAAGAAGCATACGTATTACTAATATAATCGAGTCAGATTATACAGTCGTATCCTTAGGACTTCATTATTAATGTGTGCGAGTTTGAAAGCGGACGTGTTTCCATTTTTAGGTAGATATGTGTGTTAATTAAAAAAAATGATATTTTATTTAGTTCTGTGTTTGGTTGCTGTTTATCTACTGTACTCTTGGGCAGACATTCTTGCCAAGTACAGACAGAGCAATGTCAACGGACCACTACCATTACCCATAATAGGAAACGCTCATTTGTTTTTGGTAAAATCTGCAGGTTGGTTATGACTTTCTTTATACCTTGTTAGTAGCATAATTAAAAGCATAGGCAGTGGTAACCGCTGACCAGAAGAAAGGAATGTTCTGGGTTTTTTTCTTATTTTACACTAGCCATACACGATTAGTATACACACAGCTGGTATATAGAAGTCGAAGGAAACTTGTAAAGCGTGAGCGAGTGCGTGGGACTATCAGTAATTGTGTATTATTTTTATATTGTCTCGGCTTCCTACAACGGTCCCCCTTTGTAGAAAGTGATTGGCACACCCTTAGCCGGATACGTACGACATTATATGTCGCTTATTACACTTTTTTTTCACCTCCAGATACCGCCGCCTATGTACGTTTGCATTTCGGTAACAAACATTCATCCCATGAACGGATTTAACAACAGCATAAATATGTATAATTCGTACTAATGTTAAACTCTACATTTGTTGCAGAGTTTTTACCCTTACTCAAGAGCTTGTCCCAAAAATATGGAGAAGCATTTTTGGTATTTTTTCTTTCCACTCCATTTGTCGTCGTGAGTCATCCGAAGTACATCGAGGTAGGTATCTAGGCATCACCATTTCATGAACAATATTAAAAGACATGTATTTGCGCCATTTTTTTTGTAATTATGTACTAATTTAAAATAAATGATGTAAATCATATTATTCTGAGATATTGCTTCGTACTTTTTATGGTACCTAAGATGGCGGATTTTTTTTTATACTCTACTTATATAATAATATATATATAATAATAATAATATATCCTCACGCCTTCCCACAAGGGTCCCCGAAGGGGTAGGCAGAGGTGTATGGGTAATACCCACACACCCACTTTCCGCCAGAGGTATATTAGGTGCTAACGTGACAGATGGCGAGTCCATCGCCGTTACTCAAGCACGACTATACATACGCCTTTGAATTTCTTCTCAGACGTATGCAGGTTTCCTCACGATGTTTTCCTTCATCGTAAAGCTCGTGTTGTGACTAATCACTGTACTTAAGTTCAGAAAAACTCATTGGTACAGTCGGGATTCGAGCTTGCGACCTTTGCGTCGCAGGCAACTGCTCGAACCACTCGGCCATCACGGCTTAGTATTAGGCTCTACTTAAAAGTATAATATAAAAAAGTACTTTTTATAAATAATCAATATTTTTCCTATTTACTCTGCTGGTCTGTTAGGCTATCCTTGCACGTACGAATGGCATTGTACATATCTTTGAAATCATGGCGATAAAAGCATGCTCGACAGTATTTTGTTGCATATCGATCATACTAAAGTCAAAAGAATTTGTAAAAATATCTGTGAACCAGAAGTTCATCGAACAACATTAGCCAGCCATCATTACCCTATAGTTTGCTCTGCGTTATATAACAAAGCAAATCAATTTTCAAAAATGTTTGTTCACATAAATGTACAACCCATACACACACACACACACACACACATACACTCACACAAACACACTCTGTTATTTTCTGTATCTCCTGTATCTATAGGAACTGTGTCCACCTCTATCCGGGGATGAGTGTTAATGTCAGCGACACAGTTTATAACTACTGCAGGAATTATCGCATACAATTTGTACTCTGTATATTTTTGTTCCTATAATAAATAAATAATTAAAAAAAACACAGTAATCTTATGTTTCAGCCTATTATATCCAGTTCTGAGCTAATAACCAAAGGGCACTCGTACAGGTTTCTGCTTCCATGGCTCGGCCAAGGCCTGCTCACATCGACAGGTAGGCGTATGTGGTTTTTCAAAAACCGCTCTAACTAATCAAACTTTTTGTGCCCCGACAATTATTTGCGACTTGCCATGCGTTACCGACCTTATATCCGGGACATAAGATCGCATAAGGGCATAGTAATTATTACCACAAGTAACATGCGGTACTTCATTTACTGGGTGACTTCGTCACTGTATGGGGTTGTTTGCATTACTGTCTGGCCACCAAGGTTACAAGAATTTCAAGTGTACCAATGAGTTTTTCTGAGCTTTCCATGAGCTATATAGCGAAGGAAACATCGAGAGGAAACCTGCAAACATTTTAGAAGAAATTCAAAGATGGACGTTTCGTGCTTGACAAACGGCAATGAACTCGCCATCTGTCACGCCGGCACATACAAAATGTCTCGCGAAAAGTGGGTGTGTGATGTTTCCTCTCTCCTAGCGGACACACTCTCTTCCGACGTGACTCCTGTAAAGTGGTTGTAAATTTATAAGAATCATTGCATAAACATAACCTTAAGTGTATGCAATAAGTACTCAATTCCAACAACTCTTTGTTTAGGTCAACGATGGAAGACACACAGAAAGTTCTTGACTCCTGCATTCCATTTCAACATTCTGCAAAATTTCTTACCCGTGTTCTGCAAGAACGAGCGCATACTATTGGCGAAGTTAAAAAATTTAGAGTACGGAGAACCTGTGGATTTGTTCCCAATTATTGCTTTGGCCGCACTTGACAATGTCACAGGTATAAAATAATAATAATAATTATACTTTGGGATGATTACATATAAATTTGTCATTACTATGGAAATTGTATTATTAATTAATACACATATAATCTATACCAATAAATAAATTTCCAGTGACTGTTTGTAATAACCGTACACAGTAGTGTATACATCCATATGCATTAAGTAATAATGTGGACTTATACCAAAATATTTTTTTTTATTTTCTAGCTGTCTGTCTGTCAGTTTGTTCCAGCTAATCTCTGAAACGGCTGGACCGATTTTGACGGGACTTCACTGTCAGATAGCTGGTGTAATAAAGAGTAATTACTTTTAGTTTAGAAATGTATATGTTTTTATTTTATTGGGACATATAACAGGTTTACAATACAAGAGAAAATTATAATGGTAAATGTAAAACCCAAACCACTGTCCTCGAAATAATGTGAGAATATTGTAGGTTTTGTAGATTCTTAGCTATATTCTTGATATTCTTGCCAACATTGTTATAATTATCTTGTTTTATGTATGCTTTGTATAGTAAGCAACGACCTATTGTCGGGCCTACGTTGTTCCCCTATACTTGGGTACTATTGCTGTAACGTAAAATAGTGTTATTGTATATGCCTAATGATTTGAAAAGAGTAACCATGGAGGTTCTTCTCCATGGAAATGACCAACCCGAACCGTGCACCTTTTTCGACGTTTTATAAGTGCCCACCTAGGCCTATGTGAAATAAAATTTTTGATTTGATTTGAATGCATAGGAAGAAAAACAAAAATGCGCAAATTGAAAGAATTTTGAATTATGAAAATTGGCAAAGACGAAAAACTATCTATGTATATGGAGAAATTTGTACAAAAACAAAATATCGATTCAAAAAATAGAAGAATTTCATAAAAATAAGCATATGTATTTATATAAGCGAATTAATTAGTTATCGTACACTCATAACAAAATTTAAAACAATTTGTTTTAAATTTTGTTAAATACCACGTCGACGACGTCTACGTGGACGACGACGACGTGGTCGACGACGAAGTCGCTGATCGCTGAAAAAATATTAGAATATTTTTTACTAGTGATATAATAAAGGTTGTTATTAACTTTGAAGTTTTTTCAGAGTCCATAATGGGTGTATCGTTCAATGCACAGAAAAATAGTTTTTCAAAATATGTTAAATCTATTGACATGTAAGTACCATAGAAAAATATACTACCAAAAACAATGGGGACAATCCTAATGACAACAAAATTTCAAAACATAAGTGATATAAATAAGTTTGGTACATATATTTTCAGAATGTCTAAAATCATCAGTATGAAGATAGAGATGCCGTTAATCGGGGCTGAGTCAGTATACCGTTGGTTGCCATACAAGCAGCAAGAGGCAGCAGCTTTGAGCATCCTCCATGAGGAAACCAGAAAAGTTATACAAATGAGAAGGGATGAATTGGAGAAGGCCAATATAACCAGTCTGGGAGACAGTAATGAGCTCGGTAGGAACTTAACAAAATATAATAAGTATGATAATTGGATCAAACAGAAATTTGTTGTAATTATCTTACTTATATATCATTATAAAATTAAAAGATATCAACGCAATCAATAACCCAAAATGGTTAGTGCATTAAAGCACTAATGCATGCTATTAGATGCTATACATCAGTAACTTGTTTCGCCTCGTTGCAAAGCTAAGCTACCGACGATTAATCACTTTTTATTTATATAAGCTGATGTCCGCTCCACAAAATCATAGCTTTCAATAGTTTTTAGCTTATATTGTTTTCTCGGTAACTGAATTCATTATAATTCTTTCGAGAAATAAATACAATTCTAACCGTAAGAACGAGTTCGCAATACACGCAATGGCGTTTCTACCAACGGTTGCGTAGGCCTGCCTACGGCGGCAGTTTTGAGACCATTTTTTTTGGGTGACAACATATCATAACTATTTCAATAAATTTAAATAGTTGTGAATTAGGGTAATGAATTCGAAAGGGAACGTCTCAAATAAAGCAACACGCTCTAGAAAAAGCAGGCGTTATCAAGCCGGGGTAGGCAGCGAGAGTAGAGCTTGTTCCAATGAGTGACCGATTGATATGATCTCTAGGTAGGTAGTTGGTGGTGATCCACTGACTACCTAACTAGAGGCAGAGGAAGACCTCGTTAATCGGAACGTGGTCATCTCATCATCAGAGGAGACGCAATCCTTTCACACGTTTTCTCATTGCACATGACTGCACTGACGTTTGTTTGTCATCTGTCTCCACATGGTTTATCCGATTTGTCTACTTTTCGTCCGTATTTAATTATAACTGCAATATTTTATTTTAAATAAATGTTATTATTATTATTTCTGTGTGACGTGTAGGATTCGAAAAAAACTTTATATTAATAAATTCAAATTTGTCCTGCATCGATCGACATTAATGAATTGATTGAAAAAAATAACGTAATGACGCTAAAAAGGTAATAGGTACCTATCAACTTGATGCGAAATGTTTGAAAATCTTTGAACCCAAAACATATCGCCTGTAATTAGTTACCATTAATATTATAATATTTGTTATAGGTATAAAAAATAAGAACGCTTTCCTGGATTTGCTCCTGTTGGCTGAAGTTGATGGCCAGAAATTTGATGATGAGATGGTTCAAGAACAAGTCGATACATTTATGTTTGAGGTAAGGGAAGTTCACATAGCACTACTCGATACGTTGATGCATCTAAAACATCGATGTAACTGGCGTGAATGAGGGCGTCATTGTAAAGATGAAGAAAGGCATGTTACGTTGGTTTGGACACATAGAAAGGATGAGTGAAGAAAGATTGACGAAACAGATATACAAAGCAAAAGTGTGTGCAAGAACAGGCAGAAGAAGACCACGTTCCAACTACCTGGATCAAATCGATCGGACGCTCAAGGACGGGAACGTTAAGAGTACTCGAAAGCGACGAGCATGTATGAAGAGACTGATGAATGTGGACGAAGCGAAAGAGGCATGTAAGTCTGAGAGAGAGAGAACTGGCGCTCTATAGTCTCTGCCTACTCCGTTAGGGACTCGGCGTGATGATATGTATATGTATATTATATTAGTATGATTCTTATTCTTATAGGATATTCTAACGTGCATCGTGTGCTATAAATAGGTCTGCAGTTATAGTTCGCTTTGCAGCTAATATTATTTGCCTACAAGTCAGGATGACTTGCAGGAATAGTAGGTACTTGTAGTATTTTGACTATCAAGCAGCCGATACACAACTCGTTAATTGTTTATGCCAAGAACGCTATCATAATATTTACGTTATTAAGATATTTTATATATCACTACCAGCAGACCCAGCAACGCGTTTTTGTGGCTAAGGTTTTTGTTATAGTACATTGTAATTAAATAAATACATACTTACTCAATCCAGTCAACAGATATCGCCATTTGTTAGAATCGTTTGGAGCTAATTAATTAATAATTGTGACTGGCATACAATAATATTGCCACTATAAAGCGAGATAGCTATCCTATCTTTCAAGTTGGATCAAACTGCACACGGTGTGCCAATTTGATTCAAATCGGTTAAGAAGTTTAGAAGCCTATCGCGGGAAAACAACGTGACGCGTAATTTATGTATATTAATTGGTATATTAAGATTATGACAGCACGTGTAGGACACATGGCGACCTTCGTAACAGCCGCCATCGACCTAGTAAGTGTTCAATAGTAGTCTTGGGACCTTGTCTATTTTACATTGACAAATGACGTAATTATATTCTATTAATTATTATATTGGTAAAGCTACGCAGAGGTTTTACAATCGAATCAATTCGTACAGCCAATGATTTTTAATGAACCTATGTACTGTGATTTAACACACCACGCATACAGGTGTCTTCTCGATGTTTTCCTTCACCGTAAAGCTCGTGGTGTGTCTAATCACAGTCCTTAAATTCAGAAAAACACATTGGTACAGTCGGCATACAAATTTGCAATTTTTGCGTTACTACTCGAACCGCTCGGCCACCACGGCCTCATATATATATACTATATGAATATTTTTTCTAGGGCCACGACACGACTACCTCCGGTATTGTATTTACCCTCTACTGCCTTGCAAAACACGCGGATGTCCAAGAGAAGCTTTACCAAGAACAAAGGAACATATTTGGAGAGGATATAGACAGGGATCCTACATACCAGTAAGTATTAATTAATTTATTCGGTTACAGTCTCGAATGAAAGCCGCCAGAAGTAGGTACTCAATTTATATTTTGTTAAATAAAGACAAAATTACCGATATAGAATCCAAACCCAGGTTAAAAAAATCTCTCTGTCTGTCCCGTTGTTCGTGTGTTTTTCATTAGGTGACAAAGAAGCACAACAAGACTTTTCCTTTTTCTCACTCTTTTTTTTAATAACGCAAGAAATATTAATTAGATTGCGATGTTTTTTGTTTTTTTTAGCGCAGAACAAATTAAAACGAATACCTTATCCAGTGAATATAAAAACATCAGCATATTATCTTTACAAAAATATTCTCGTAGGTATATAGTATGATGACTCATGCATAGTTAATACTTATCAGATATTTTGCATTCACAGTCGCTTCAAATGCCGTTTCATTTCAAAAATACCTATGTTATTATTTTTCAGTGAACTGCACCAAATGAAATATTTAGAATTGGTTATCAAAGAGTCACTTCGGCTGTATCCATCAGTTCCATTAATCGAAAGGTTAATGACGAAGGATACTGGTTCGTATGGCAATTGGTTTATTTATTTATTTCCTTGGCAGTGGGTAATAATAATAATCTCTTTATAAAATACTAGCGGCCCATCCCGGCTTCGCACGGGTTTTTTTGACATTAAATTGTATGCTAAACATTTTGGCATACAATTTATTTTTTTCTTTGCAATAAAAATACCCTATATTAATCAGTGATAATGTAGCATTAAAATGGTGAAAGAATTTTTAAAATCAGTCCATTACTTTTTGTGCCAATTCCTTAGAAACATACTTACATACATATCTTTCCTCTATATAATATTAGCAAAGATATACTTAGCCATGTATGAAAAGGCTGATGAATGTGGACAAAGCGAAATGGGTATGTTAGTCTAGAGAAAATTACTGTCTGCCTATCCCTCGAGGATTCTCATGCATGACTATACATACATACGTTTTCCAATTTCGTCTGAAACGTATGTGGTGTCGATGTTATCTTCGTTACAGATGGCGAGTCCATCGCCGTTACTCAAGCACGACTATACATACGCTTTTGAATTTCTTCTCAAATGTATCCAGGTTTCCTCTCGATGTTTTCCTTCACCTTAAAGCCTATGGTGTGACTAATCACTGTACTTAACTTCAGAAAAACTCATTGGTACAGTTGGGATTCGAACTTGCAATCTTTGTCTTGCAGACAACAACTCGTACCACTTTGCCATAGTAGTACTTTGCCATCAAGACTTTTTATGATATAAGAAAAAAATATATATAATGTAATATGAAAGTGAATTTTAAATGTCATCTTTAAATGTTTTCTTTACAGATATAGGCGGCTTACATCTTCTAAAAGGTTCCTCGTTGACGCTGAACATATTCCAAGCGCAACGACATCCAGATATTTTCGAAGATCCCCTAGAGTTTAGGCCTGAACGATTCAATACTGCTACCAGCAATCAGAATGCATATCACTGGATTGCTTTCAGCGCAGGACCCCGGAACTGCATTGGTGGGTTGAAAATTAGTTGTCTTTATCTTTAGATACCCTTAAAACAATCATTTTTGTGCGAGTTTACTTTAAGGGTTGGGTCAAAACGTTTTTATATGTAGGAATACCTACCGCAATCGGACGCGGGGTATTTTATATATAAATCAGAGAAATATAACCTCTTATTTAAATGTATTAGGAAGGGCAGTTAGTTTGTATGTAGCTCATCCAACAATTTAGAAATCTCCGTATCGCCTTTCCCGAAATTCTTCAACATAAAAAAAATTTTGCAGGACAAAAATTCGCCATGATGGAGCTAAAAGTGACGCTATCAGGAATAATAAGGCACTTCAAACTATCACCCACTGGGATGGAACCGGAATTGTCTGCGGACCTTGTACTGCGATCAAAGAATGGAGTACAGGTCTTTATGAAGCCTCGGATGTAATTAAACCAAGAATCGACTTTCCCTTTGTCAAGATCCTAATTTATATAATATTTATTATATTACTAGCTGTGCCCCCGACTTCGTCTATCAGCTATCTGCCAGTGAAAGTCTCGTCAAAATCGGTGCAGCCGTTTCAGAGATTATTCGGAACAAACAGACAGACAGACAAAAAAAAATTAAACATGTGATTTTGCTATATGTACCGTGTATACATCCATATGCATTTAGTAGAAGAAATTCAAAAGGCGTATGTATAGTCGTGCTTGAGTAACGGCGATGGACTCGCCATCTGTCACGTTGGCACCTAATATACCTCTGGCGGAAAGTGGGTGTGTGGGTATTACCTATACACCTCTGCCTACCCTTTCGGGGACCCTTGTGGGAAGGCGCGAGGATATATTATATTTTATATTATTTTATAAAGTTTCCTATACATATAAAAGCAGTTTTATAACTTAATACTTGCAAATGAAATATTTGTTCCAAATGGGTATACCTACTGCGGTAACATTCCAAGAAGACTAGTAGCATTGCAACGATGGATACCAACGCCGATTCTCTGGCTTTGATTAGACAACGTGAAACCTCTTTATTCCCCGCACTAACACCGATATGGAAAAGTCCTAAACACTATTTTCAGATATAGGTACCTAACTGCATAATTGAGTGCATTTAATGTTTCCAAAATATGACGTTATTAAAGCTGAGTAGCCAATACTACAGCCTGACAGCTTTCTTCTTGTCGTCACGCTGATTCCGTCAGTGGGTAGGCAGAGAGAGTAGAGAATTCTTTCGCTTCATATACCTTTATCAGTCTCAGCTTAAGGTCGTGAGTGATACTTGCTGATATGTGATGTTCGCATGTATTTCCTTACTGTATTTAATGTATATCCTTGTGTCATGCCTAGATGTTATTAAGTGTTTTAAATTTGTATTTTGAGTCTCTATCTGCTTACCCCGATAATGACCTGGATTATATGTTTGTATTTTTACGGAATTTGATTAAAATTGGGCTCAGGAATCACTTAACTGCAGTGCTCAAATTATTTATTTTGCTAAATAAGTGTGTTAACTGATAAAACAGTCCTTCAGCGAAACAAAGGTCGATTGTTAGTGGATACAATTATACGGCAATTAAACGCATTGTACATAATAATATGCTATTAAAAACTATGACTGTGTTTTTATTTCACGTCGCGTGATTGAGAGATAATTGAGTCCGCTTTAATGGTTTCGCATCATATGAAATGACCAGGCATTACTTGCTGCAATTTAAAATATTTATTTGCCATGAACAGTTATATTTTGCTATTACAGGCCCTTGTACATACATACACCCTCACGCCTTCCCGTAAGCGTCCCCGAAGGGGTAGGCAGAGGTGTATAGGTACCCACACACTCTCTTTCCGCCAGTAATTGTGATTGTAATACACTTGTAATATCGTAATATAATCGCAATAATATATAATATAATATATCCTCACGCCTTCCCACAAGGGTCCCCGAAGGGGTAGGCAGAGGTGTATTGGTAATACAGGTAATACCCACACACCCACTTTCCGCAAGGTTTTCCGCTTTAGGTGTAAACGTGACAGATGGCGAGTCCATCGCCGTTACTCAAGCACGACTATACATACGCTTTTGAATTTCTTCTCAGACGTATGCAGGTTTCCTCTCGATGTTTTCCTTCACCGTAAAGCTCGTGGTGTGACTAATCACTGTACTTAAGTTCAGAAAATCTTATTGGTACAGTCGGGATTCGAACTTGCGACCTTTGCGTAGCAGGCAACTGCTCGAACCACTCGGCCACCACGGCTTCTAGTAGTTCCAGTACCAAGTTCAACTAAACAAAAGAAGAAACTCTTCAGCTTAATAAAGTTAAATAGTATAGACTCAACGCGGGTGAAACCGCAAAGTTCCGAGAGTCTTCTAGAAGATCACGTTCTCCCAACCCGAGGTGAGGGGGCAAACGACCCAATAATGGTACAGTATGAACACATAACCATAGTTAGTGGTAAATGATACCTTTACGTACAGCCGCTCCCAAAAGTTGGGGTACGGTTGCTGAGTGCGGGGAAATATTTTAATGCTCTGTCGAAATATGAATTTTATTAAGGTCAAACTTTGCTGGGATTCACTAGGCTATATAATTACAGAATTTTAACCACTTCTAGTTATATCCGCAGTGCTCACTCGACTGTTGTGAAATTTCGAATAAGTATGAGAGCCGAATATCTCTCTGCTCTCAACTTGAGCTGGCTTGTAGATTCAGTAGACGTACTTGAACGTAATAGAGAAGTCATAGGTTAGTAATTGGAGTAGTATCTTGCGATACAAAGGTTGCAGATTCGAGCCCGGCGGTCTGTATGAATGTGTTTTTGTGAGGGAAATCATTGTGAAGAGACCTGAACAAGTTGAAGAAATTCAAAGATAGTATATACGTATGTATAGTCATGTTTTAGAAATGACTGACTTGACTCGCTATCTGGCAGATTGTCACCTAATTACATATCCTGACAGGAAGAGGGTGCTTTACTCATTGTTGACTCTACTGGGAACGCGTGAAAATATGAAGTTTAATCAGATTCGAGTAATTAAGGGCCAGTGTGCCATTGTTTGATATTGTGGAGTGAATGCCGATGCATGCATATGCCGGTATAGGTTTAATAAGTTATTCCGATATAGTCATCATACAAAAATATGGTTATCAATCAAATAGGATTTGACAAAAAATGACAGTAAAAACTTATCACGTTGGACGGACGGATAACAAACCTGCTAAATTCACCTATTATATTAATATCGTTCTCATTTGATAATAAGTGGTTACTACACTCAGAGCCATGATAGCCCAGTGTTTCGAGTAGTTGCCTGTAGCACAAAGATTGCAAGTTTGAATCTCGACTGTACCAATGAGTTTTTTTAAGTTAAGTACAGTGATTAGTCACACCACGAGCTTTACGGTGAAGGAAAACATCGAGAGTTAGCCTGCATACGCTTGAGAAGAAATTTAAAAGCGTATGTTTAGTCGTACTTGAGTAACAGCTATAGACTCGCCATCTATCACGTCAGCATCTAAAATATAACACTGGCGGAAAGTTAAATTTTCCCATACACCTCTGCCTACCCCTTCGGGGACCATTGTGAGAATGTTTGAGGATATATTATATATAACCAACGGACCTGAAGTGAAAATTCAATTTAGTATCCTTAGCTTTCTAACAAGGATCAAAAATCAGTAAAAATTAAGCAAGTTTACCACCTTTACCACCAATACCTTAGTCGAAGCTCATCAGAACTTTTCTAATAGTTAGCTATAAAACGTACTTGAAATATAAAATCTTGTTATATATAGTTAACTTCAGCTTATCGCACAAAGCACCCCGCCATAATCTTTGTTTAAGTTCTCAGAACTTATCACATCAGACGCTCATATCAGTTTTAAGATACTCCCAGTATCTTAAAACTGATATGAGTGTCATAATTTCGATGAAGATATACTATATACATTGATATTGATTGATAACATAGATTGAAGTCTATACTAATATAATAAACAGGCAAGGTTTGTATCTAAGTATGTTTGTGTTGAATAGACTCCGGAACACTGGATGATTTGAAAAATTATTTCACCATTAGAAAGCTACGTTCACCCTGAGTGACATAGGCAATTTTTCTTCTTATGTCTTATGTCCACCCGTGCGAAGCCGGGACGTACCGCTAGTATTTCGGAAAGTTCGAATATTGCTGGGGTGATTATAATTCCTACCAGGTGAACCGTATGCTTGTTTACTAGACTTGTATAAAAAAACGTTAAGAGTACTCGAAACCGACGAGCATGTATGAAGAGACTGATGAATGTGGACGAAGCGAAAGAGGTATGTAAGTCTAGAGAGAACTGGCGCTCTATACTCTCTGCCTACCTCGTTAGGGACTTGGCGTGATGATATGTATGTATGTATAAAAAAAAGCAGATTGAAATCGCCGGTTCTGATGTTTTTAAACGAATACCTTTTTAAATTAACACTATGACTGGTCGGTGATTCTGGTATAGTTCCGTCCATTTGTATCCTTGGCATCAATGTAACTGACGTAATTAATATACCTGCATACGCTTTAGTTATTGTTCTGAGCCTGCATATAAATAAACTAGGTATTGTGGATTTTAAATGTCAAAAGTATACGTAGTGAAAACTCCGTAGCGGCCGAGTGGATTTCATAGTCACTCTTAAGTTTTTTTATTACGTAGGAATCTCCACTTTCGAAAAAGCTTCTTTGTCTGCTTGCAAGTAAGCGATACCCTCACTACTACCCACACCTTACTATTGCCGACCCATAAAATATGTCATTATAATCCAATTGCTATTATGACACGTATATATATTTTTATACCTCACCATCCTAGTGGCATGCAACCAAACAAGGATACGGCCCGCCTGATGGAAAGCGGTTAACGCCGCCTATGAACGCTTGCAAATTATTCCTCAAATTATTTAGAAATTGATACATATATTTATATTTTGAAATTAAGGTAATTATTAGTTATTGATTCTTAAATAATAGTTAAAATTAATAAAAGAAATGCAAGATAGTCATGTATATTTATTCTATTATAATATGTCAGATTCATCTGAGTGAACCCCACGGTGTTTTCCTACTAATTGCCTTTGTGAGAGGGAATGTGATAGCAGCCATGACTCAGTAGTTTGCATCAATGAGTTTTCAGAACTTAAGTTCAACGATTTATCAAACCTCGAGTTTTTCGGTAAAGAAAAATTCGAAATTTATCTCTAGCTAGGTACGTTCCATAAGGACTTAACAATCTTTAAACAAAATAGTTAAAGAATAGTAATAGCTTCGTGTTCTTTTATGAAACTGTTTTAACTCTTTTTAGGTACCACGGGCGAGCTTATTAAAAGGTCTCTGTTATTAAATTTAAGATTAATAGCCTCTCAATATTAACGTGGCAAGGTTAAATAACCGCTAGTAGACAATTTCCATTTAGCTCGGTTAGCTCGGTGACGTTGAATTTGATATTGACAATGGATTTTGTAAATGGCAAGAAATTTATAGAAAGTGTAGTAACTCGTATTTTTTACTGACGGTTCAATTATCACTTATATATACATATCTTCACGCCTTCCCACAAGGATTCCAGAAGGGGTAGGCAAAGATGTGTAGCTGTGCCAAAATTTATTTTAGATACGTGACAGTACCCGAGTCCCTCACCGTTTCTCACGCATCATATATTCATCTTAAAATTTATTTTCAAATGTATGAGTCTCAATATTTTCCTACACAGTACAGTCGGGATTTGAACTTGCAATTCTTACGGTGCAGGTGTCTGCTCGAACCACTCGGCCACTACCTCTCTCTCTGATGAGCAACTAGAATACTTTATATGTTAGTTTTTACAATTTCAGGTAGAATAAGTAGTAATATGTGTCGTCTATGGGATACGAAGCGTCATCAGAAGACCCTCATCAACAGGACAGCTGTGAGCTATACAACCATTGTTTGGATTTCGAATACCTCATTTGAAGGGGATCCTACCCGTTATTTATTCGCTTAATTAGTTTGTATTTCGGTCTAATTACCCTGGTGGTTCGTATCGTTTTGTTTGGACCCCAACGAAATAATAATTAGGTAAACTTCTGCGAGTATCTGTTTAGCGCTGTCATTATTAAGTATTCCTAATTTAATCTCTTGTTTTCGTTAATATTGTTTAGAATAATGAATAGAACACTATTTGTAATTCGTATAATCTATATAAATATTTATGATTCACACGTTTCCTGTCCTGTATTCATGGCATTATAAATGCCACACACACACACACGCACACGCACACACACACTACTAACTAACTATACATACTAACACACACACATATTATCATTCCCTAATTCAATAATCAATGATCCTTGTTAATCTCGTTTTCAGTTTAATTGTATAAACTGGGAACTGTATAATAGTAACATTTCTTTCTGGAGATGAATTTTAATGTCTGCGACACAGTTTTATACTACTGCAGGCATTATCGCAAATTAATAAGCAACTGTGCTTTCTGTTCCTTAATAAATAGTCAATAAATTATACATATATTAACGCTTTTCCGCAAGGGCAGGCAGAAGTGCGTATGTAGTATTCACACATCCCCTTTCCCCTGATGATATATTTAGGTGTCAATGTGATAGATATCGAGTCCATCGCCGTTAGTCAAGCAAGACTATACCATACGTCTTTGAATCTCTCTTAACCCCAGGTTTCCTCGCTTTGTTTTCTTCACTTTTAAAGCTCGTGGTGTGACTAATTACCTACTGTACGTTCAGGAAAACACGTTGGCTTACAAACATATTGCATCATATTGTTGGCTTATAAACAGGTTACCTCTCGATGTTTTCCTTCAGCGTAAAGCTAGTGGTGTGACTAATCACTGTACTAAAGTTCAGAAAGCCTCATTGGTACAGCAACTGCTCGAACCACTCGGACACTACGGCTTTAGTCTAGAAAAGAGTGGGCAGATAAATTATAATCTACTGCCTCTGCCCACGGGAGGGACGTTATGTGATCATGTATGTCGGTATGTATTTTTACACATAAAGAAATATGGCATTCTGATTAATAAGATAACAATATTTTATAATATATTCACGGTAGTTGTATTTACCCTGTTTTGTCATTTATATTTATAAGGCAAACGTGATAGGTGAAGAGTTTGTCGCTAGTCTGTCTGGACACAGACTTTTCGTACTTCTGGAACATATAGGGTTTCTCATCGTAAAACCCGTGGTCGTTTGATTTTACATAATCCAATTCAAAACACGCCCCGCCAGGCTTGGAGAATGCAAACTTGGTGACTAATTTAACCACGTTTTAAAGACTGCATTATTTTCCGTGCGATAGTTTCTACTTTTACAACTAATTATGTATTCTACTCAGACACGTGCATCGTAATAATATCACGTTATCCTGCAATGTATGTTATGTGTAATACATATTATAAATAACAAAGTTTGTATTTCGGTCACGCTAAAATAGTTGACTAGATTTGGATATAAAATATCAGAGACTATATTCTTAGATAGACGCGTCTTGAGCGAAGTAGGCAGAGGGAGCAGAACGCCAGTCCTCTTTAGACTTAGAGACCACTTTCGCTTAATTCAGTTACATCAGTATTTTCTTTTAATCGCCAGTTTCGAGAACTCTTGCGTTCTCATCCGATTCGATCTATTTCAGCCACTTCTACCTAATAATTTCGCATTATATATCTATCGGTACTGATCCGCCAACCTAAAGCATATTACATTTTTCATAGTACCCGCAAAAAGTGGAAGAATCTCATTTAGATACATTGAGTACTAGTCATAAATAAAGTCACTTTCTCTCCGCACAAGGAAGGTAAGAGGAACGGTCGGAGTACTCATGCGGTTGAAAGAAATCGGGGTGTTATTTATGCTTCCCCGGAGACCACAGGGTCGATTGGGTCTCTGCATTGTTGTATACAAACCTCAAGGCTTATGCGGCCTGTTCAATATACAACGTGTTTGATTTATACTCCTTTGTAACGGTACAATATGGCTGATATATCTCAGTTTCGTAGAGATTTTATCATTTATAATGTTAAGTTACAAAAAATATATTCTACTGAAGGATATTCAGTTCAGCTTTGAAAGCTAGTGGAGAAATTGAGATGTAAAGAAGTGGAATAAGACGTGACTTGTAGTTGGGAATAGAAACTAAAAGCCTTGAATAAGATAATAGCTAGTACAATTCTACTAGTATTTTGTTACTGTGTTAAACAAGATAAAAAGGTATGTTATTTTGAGTTGGAATTTGCTTTCGTACCGTGCCTTCTTCAGCACAATCCGGGACTGTAGGTTTGGTAATTTTGTTCATTAATTGCTTAATAGAATCGCATATATTTTAATAATATGACATATTTTTTAGTTATATATTATTATTAATTCATTAGCAAACGAATATTTTATATACCCAAGTTGACTTTAGATTCACCAAACATTTCACCGTGTAAACGGGAAGACCAATAATCTTATTTATATCCAACGTTTTGTTACGTTTACCTTAGCACGTGACTGCGTTTCCCTAAAGCTACCGGACCGATAAATCGCGTGATAATTATAGAAAACTTTGTAGGTGGTCCGTCCGTACTCTAAGCTCCAATCGTAATTCCAAATTGAAATAGTTGAATACATACACTGTGTACAGGTTTTCAGAGAGGCAACGCTGAAATGTCTTGACGAATTTCAATCAAGAGATATTTCGTATTAATTGCTGTTTAAGGTTCTGTGATGTGGCTGCCATAAAATATACAACGAGATGTGAACGGGTCACGATTTACATGATAATAACACGGTTTTATACACAAAGGCGGTGTACAAGCAGATTTTGGGTAACAAACGGTTACTTAATTTGATGCGTTCCATGATGCATGACCACGAGAAGATGGAAATTATAATCCTTTATAATATAGTTAAAACAAGGATTCATTGCGTTGAGCGCTTATCTCTGGAACTACAAATCCGGTTTGAATATGTTTGCATTAGATAGCTCGATATTTGAGCGCTACTTTTAAGCCGTGCCGTGAGTAGTAAAATTGAGTACCTAGTTGCCTCCGATATCAAGATCGCAAGTTTGAATCCCAACTGTACCAATGAGTTTTTCTGAATTTAAGTACAATGATTAGTCACACCATGAGCTTTACGGTGAAGGAAAACATCGTGAGGAAACCTGCATACATCTGAGAAGCAATTCAAAGGCGTATGTATAGTCGTGCTTGAGTAACGGCGGTAGAAAGTGGGTGTGTGGGTACTATCTATACACCTCTGCTTACCCCTTCGGGAACCCTTGTGGGAAGGCGTGAGTATATATTATTATTATTATTACTTTTAAGCAGAATACAGATGTTTTTCAGATCAGCTCAGTAGATCCTGATGTGAGGATGTTAAAACAAATAAACAAGCTATGTTACTTTGTGATAAATATAATTTATCAAGGGGAGCTATTCATTTATAATATATTTTATTTTCCAGCGTGGATAGGAGAGCGGCGACGAGGTTACTTTGATTTACGGCAAACTTGAATATTAATATTATAGGCTAATGCTTACCTGACTGAAGCCTAAACAGCGGATTACATGCGAGTTATTTATGTTCCTTTGTTAAATAGCAAAAGAAAATAACTTTTTAACCATATAGAAGATTGTGTAGAGTCGTGGTGGCCGAGTGGTTCCAGTGTTGCCTGTAGCACAAAGATTGCAAGTTCGAATCCAGACTGTATCAATGAGTTTTTCTGAACTTAAGTACAGTGATTAGTCACACCACGAGCTTAACATTGAAGGAAAACATCGAGAGGAAACCTGTATACGTCTGAGAAGCAATTCAAAGGCGTATGTGTAGTCGTGCTTGTGTAATGGCGATGGACTCGCCATCTGTCACATTGGCACCTAAAATATATATCTAGCGGAAAGTGGGTGTGTGGGTAGTACCTATAAACCTTTGCCTATCCCTTCGAGGACCCTTGTGAAGGCGTGAGCATATATATACGTACAATAATCCTAATAATAATATGCACTTAATAAAAATGCAACATTTAAAATTCAAATTGTAAAACTACAGTACCTAAAAATGCAGCTGAAAATAACAGCTTCCGGCTTCCATAAATGTATGCAAACGCGTTCAAGCCCCGGCCAGTTGGGGAGTTTGCTGCGTTATGGCTCATACATCATGGTCCCAGCTGCATCTAAACATAGAGCGTTGCTTCTGCAAGGCTTTCAAGACTAAATTGAAAATTATAAAAGGCACTTAGCTTTAATAGTTATGAAGGTCCATAAGCTATTATTATACACACTTGATTTTTATATATCTATACTAATATTATAAAGCTGAAGAGTTTGTTTGTTTGTTTGTTTGAATGCGCTAATCTCAGGAACTACTGGTTGGAATTGAAAAAAAATTGTGTGTTCGATAGTCCATTTCTCTAGGAAGGCTTTAGGCTATATAACATCACGCTACTACTAATAGGAGCGAAGCATAAGTGAATAATGTTGCCAGAACGGGAAAAATATTCCTTTCTGAGAGCTTCCGTTGCGTACGCTGCGTAAACGGTTTAAGTTACGAAAATATCATGTATGAGGGAATTGTTCCCCTTTAAAAGTTCTAAAAAAACGTCCGCGACAGCATATGTCTATCTTTTACGATTGACTCACTATAACCTTTTTTATGGCAATCAAGTCCACGATGGGCTCCTGAACTACATACATACATATCATCACGCCAAGTCCCTAACGGGGTAGGCAGAGAGTATAGAGCGCCAGTTCTCTCCAGACTTACATACCTCTTTCGCTTCGTCCACATTCATTAGTCTCTTCATACATGCTCGTCGGTTTCGAGTACTCTTAACGTACTTGGAACGTGGCCTTCCTCTGCCTCTTCTTGCACACACTTTTGCTTTGTATATCTGTTTCGTCAATCTTTCTTCACTCATCCTTTCTATGTGTCCAACCAACGTAACATGCCTTTCTTCATCTTTACAATCACGCCCTCATTCACGCCAGTTGATTTGCGAATCTCTTCATTGCGGATTCGATCTAATATCGTGACGCCGCACATTTTCCGAAGAGATCGCATCTCGACTGCATTCAAGCTATTTTCATACTTCCTTTGACATACCCAGGATTCGCTGCCATACAATAAGGTAGGTACCAATATCGCGTTGTGGACAGCAACTCGAGCATTCTTGCTCAGACTTTTACTGCCCATCAACGCCGACATGGCTCCATTCACCTTATTTCCGGCAGTTATCCTTCTTTCAATATCTTTTCATACTTTCCATCTCGTGTGAACATGCTTCCAAGATATACAAATTCATTCACTTGCTCTAGAATTTGCCCATTTACCGATATAGCACACTCGGTCACTTGTTCATCTCTTTCGAATACCAGAACCTTAGTCTTGCCAGCGTTTAGGCGCAGCCCCTTCTTTTCACATTCTACTTTCATTATGGTAACTAGTGACCGCAGTTCGCCCTCTGATGACGCCAGTAAAACCGCGTCATCGGCGTATAATAGGCAGTTGACCACTAAGTTTCCCATTTTCTCTCCACATCCGTTCGTTCTTAGTGCTCTCAGACAGTTATCTAGATATATAATGAACAGCCAGGCAGACATGATACACCCTTGTTTGACCCCCGACTTCACATCAAACCAGGGTGACATCTCACCGTTAACCCTAAACCTCTAACCCCATCACAATTGGACCCGATAGGTGGCGCTGCGATCGTGTTTCAGGAAATTTTACTTTTTCGCCCGGGCGAAGCTGGTCGGGACAGCTAGTTACTATATAAAGTGGCAAACAATAATGTGGTCTGCCTGATAGTAAGCGGTTACCGCTGCCACTTACCAACTCTGGGGGTATCTTACTTGCCTATTATACGAATATCTCTTCACACCGTGGTTGAATAACTTTAAGGTGCTCGTATAGCAAAAATCTAAAAGGGGAGTTGAGGCTAAGTTGTTGCGTGGGAAGTTGCTTTGAAACCGCACACCGTGGCAATGATTTAAGTTTGTAGGGTGAATCCCCCATGGTAAGAGTCACAGTGATGGGAGTTAGCTGTGGGAATCATGTCAAGGAATTTACATGTAAAGAATAAACAAAAGTGAGGTGAGTTAATTATCAATTAAATCTAAATTATAATAAAACTACGCAAGAGTTTAGATTATAAATTAGATAAACACTTGCCCTAACTCGTTGTCCAGCGGGGTGCTAAGAAAGCTGGCAGCATTGCCCTGCTGTATGGCAACGCCGATTCTTTGAGTAAGATATGTTCCAGCCTTTTTGTCACTAGTGACATCTATCGATGCCGTCAGGTAGGTATTGTACAATCTTACTTACATATACAATGATAAGACATGGACAAACACGAATCAATTTTTCAGGAGAAGTGGCAAATATTATTGCGCTTCACATTTCTATTCATGTGCTAACAACATCGTGCGCTCTCTTTGAATTTCACAAGCAGTGAGGGATTTTTGACGAGCCAAGTGTGAAGGCAGTACATCCGTATATGTGTACGGTACAAACATATTTTACTGCGCGAACAAAATTTCCATAATACCGGTGAATTTATTGTCGGTGAACCAGACGTTTCCTGTCTAAATAATGCTTGATATATTCAAATTTTTGGAACAACATGTTCTTTTACACATGAGGGATCGTCTTTTATATAAAACGATGACTTGTAAAATGTGTATCTCTTGTCGTGTTTCCGTTTGAATATTTAATAGTTCTTTAATACAAATAGCAGTAGGCATGATATTATTTATTAATAAAACAAACTTAGATTTTAAAAAGAAAATCACGTGGCGAAATATCAAATGCACTATTGCCTATTAATTGTCGGCAACGATCGGCGAGTACGTCACCGTTTCTCAATCTATGAAAATTGCCATCACTAATTTATGAAAATTGATTTCGGTCAAAGGTGCTGTTAGGTTGTGCTGAAATAACAAAAGAACAATTGGCATTTATGAAGCTCTACTTGAGTTGTTTTAGTATAGGCTCATTATTGTTTATTCAATATGAATGTTGCCCGAAAGAAAATAAATATTCTCCGCATAGGTAAGTACTCGTCTTTCGCATTACGGTAAATTGGAATCGAATAATAAACGAAGATACATGTTCTTTATTCGATTTCATTGGAGAACAAAATCTGCGTTCTTATTTTTAATTTATTGCAACATAATTATGTAATGTGTAAGGTAAGTCTTAATGTGTCTTGGTATGTAATTAAGCATAGTTGGCACTCAACTACAAATATACCATCAATGTGGCCATGTTGCTACGAAAGAAGTCTGGTCTCTCTATTCAGTTCTCTCTATCAAGTAATTTAAAAAGTATATATTCTTTACCTAGTTCATTCTTTTTTTAAAACGTTTTGAAATTAATGTACAGTTCGATTATTTTAGGTGAGAATGTTGCTATTCTTAACCATATGACACAAGCAACCCTTGGAATGAGATCAGTAGGATATGTATATGCAAACTCTGCTGTGAAGTATTAATACGTATAATCCTTCTAGTTATTAAGAAATGCGCCGAGCCACTCAGTGTAGACCGTGAGAGTAGATTGCCAGTTCTCTTTGGACTTACAGATCTTTATCGCTTCATGCGCAATCATCGGTCTACTCATACAAACACAGAGGTTCTAGTACTCTTGACGTTCTCGTTCTTGACTGTTAGATCGATTTGATTGTATGTATGTAGTAGTATTCTGGGTGTATGTAGTTGGAATGTGGTATTTTTTTGCCCGTTTCGTCTAAACAGAATAGAAGTTTGCAAGGAACCCATTGAAACAATGTAAGTAGTTAGCGGAATAACAGCTGCTCACTCAGCAGTTCAACCCTTCAAATACAGTGTTTAGTAAAACTTTAATTAATCCTACTCGGCCGTAATAAATTCCAACTGGTTGGATTTCTTTCCAACAAAACTGTAGGAAGTTGGCTCTTTACGCTAAAGCCATCTTGTTTCTGGATTGTGGGTTCTACAATATTCAAGTCTTGATTCGATAAAGGTTTCAGGTTTACGTTGTAGCTTTTTATCGTTATCAATGTATGTAAAAGGGAATTGCGTAGAAAAAATAATTTCATTATTTTACTAAATTGTATTAATGAAATGTATTTAAAGCGCAAATATACAAATTGCTACTGTTAGGTTCTATAATACATATCAGTATTCACAATGCACCACACTCGGCTTCAGAAAAACAGAGATAGTGTAGAAAAAGTACAGTTAGACCTTTGTTAATCCTGTCGCAAGAGGCGTGAGAGGCTTACAGTGATACACACAATGAGCATCAAGGTCAAGGAAAACATCGACAGGAAACCTGTTAAGGAGGAAATTGAAAGACGGTGGTGCTTGAGAAACGGCTATCTGTTACGTTGAAACCTATGAAGATATATATCTCTAGCGGAAAGAGGGTGTATTATTACAAAACAAGTTTTTTTTTAATTTTTAGTTTATGCAGCAATTGCTATGGGGCTCGCTGATAATTATCATCAAAGATTACTGTCCGTACAAAAGTATCTTGAAGTTTTCTTCCTATATCTAATACCATAAGCTTGATTATTTAATCAACGGCTTCCTCCATAAAATTTGCTAACAGACCCCGCGCTGACTATATAAGGGTCCCCGAAGGAGTAGGCAGAGGTGTATAGGTAGTACCCACACACCCACTTTCCGCCAGAGGTATCTATATTAGGTGCCAACGTAACAGATGGCGAGTCCATCGCCGTTACTCAAGCACAACTATACTTACACCTTTGAATTGCTTCGCAGACGTATGCAGGTTTACTCTCGATGTTTTCCTATACCTATATCTAGATTATATATATATATATATATATATATATATATATATATATATATATATATATATATATATATATATATATTCATGCTAATACTTAAAGAAGGGGCTTGATAAAATTTAATGCCAGTGGAACCTGGAGGCACCGCCAGTGTGATATAATATCGGGCGTGGAGACTCCGGGACGGTGTGTCAACAAGTTCCGTGTTGTTAACGCCACTTATGCGCGGGTTCACATTGCCGGGGGCTCTTGATAATATCATGAATATTTAACGAGCCTGAGTCTCACCTACGCCCTTAAGAGTAAACAATCTCATTTCATTTTCATTTGAAGCACGCAGAAAACCAGATCTAGCTCTCCAAGCATCATTGACACTAATCTGAACTAAACATAACCATAAACATTACTCAACTCGTGTAGTTGTATGCACAAAATTCAAAGGTTTTCGCATAACAAAAAAAATATGTTGTTGTTGTTGTTGTTGTTGTTGTCCTATGGCAACCCGGAGGTGCAGAGGGCCTTCATAAGGTTGTGCCACTCCTTTCTATCCTCAGCTATTTCCTTGGCTACGCTCCAGCTCAGTCCGACGGCTCGCAGCTCGCTCTCTACGGTGCGCAGCCATGAGTGTATATAAAAAAAATATATATAAAAAAATTGTTAGCCGTCTGGTCTAGTGGCTAGAGATACGAATACGAAACTTGAGGTCGCGGGTTCGGTTCCCGCTGAGGGCAGATATTATTTGGACCTGTCTTGGATGTCATATGTATTTATGTAGTTACCTATCTATATAAGTAAATATATCGTTGTCTAGTTATCATAACACAAGCTTTGCTTAATTTGGGGCTATATCAATTTGTATGGAATTGTCCCAATATATTTAGGCACTTTTGTTGTAAATATGATAAGTAGATACGACAAAGAGTTGATTTTTGCAAGTGAAGGCCCAAACATTTTAATTAAAAATATTTTCTTATGGTACATGCCTGATACTAATTTAACTTATTATAAACAGATTTCCCGATACTTTCGTAAACTGGTTTGAGGCATCTAGCTTTAGGGCTCTCATCATAGCGTATTCCAGTTGTTTTAAAGCGCTTGACGGTGGAGTGATAATCGGATCAACATTTAATAAGATTATTTCAGTCTGGGAGGTTGATCCACAAGTATTACTCATTACTGCGCATTGCACTGGAGATTGTCGGGGCACGTAGCAGTTCAAATCAAATTAGGGGACCACGTGTTTTGAATTAGTGGGGGCGACTGGACTGAAACTTTTTGCCCTAAAATTCAGATTCAGAAAGGATATTTTAAGCAAATTAGGTCGACTGTTGTCCACAGAATTTTAAAGGTGTTTTTGTGGGAAACAGTAATTTATGTTTTATATGTAGGGGCTTAAAGCTTTAAATTGACTACATTTTAACTGTTAAGGTCTCTACCCACTACACCGTATCATACCATGACCGTGCTAGGAGCGTATCAGGCACGAAAAGCGACACGATACGGTCTACTTTGCCCACTGAACGGATTGACGGCGTTCTGTGCCCGTATACATCCCGTATGATGCCAGTATGCAACCCGTGTGTAACCCGTATGATCCCCGTATGATGCCCGTATGCAACATCCACCAAAACCAATAGGAATCCGCTTCATTCTCGCATGCGTAACAGTGTTGCGTGGACGTTTGAAGTGCTACCAAATTTTTTTATTGTAAAATATGGCTATCAGAAAATTTACTTTTAGGCAACTGGCGATGATTGCTTTAATATTGGATGAGGAAGAAGAAGAAAATAAAAAAAACACTCGGCGCTACTGGATTCACGATTCTATAAAAGAACGAAAAACCGAAGGAGAGTATTGGACGTTATTCAGACACTTAGTTGATGATGAAGAAAAGTTTTTTCAGTATTTATTAGTTATTTCAGTTACGACAACGCGCTTACAACGCCTATATAACGGTCATCATACGCGTTTACAACCCGTATGCTCGCCAACTCGCCGCCTGCGCGCAGCGGTTTGGCAACGTCGCGTGTCAGGCACGTAGCGTGTCGGCACCGGCAAAATATTCTTGCCGACATTTGTTGACGCTCCGTGCATGGCACGCGACGGTGTTGGTCGGTGACGGAACGGTCTAGTGGGCACAGTGTCATACTTTTCAATACAAAGAATATTTATTTGCCTGACACGTTCCTAGCACGGTCATGGTATGATACGGTGTAGTGGGTAGAGACCTTTAGCCTTATCATATTGTCTTAAATTATCAATGCCATTTCACTACACCTCTATAAAATAACCTCTTTGCTATTTAAATTAGAGCTGTGGTGGTCGAGCAGGTCTAGTGATCGCTCGCAACACAAAGATTGCAAGTTTGAACTCCCGTCTATATTAATGTCTTATTGCGAACCACAAAGCTTACGGTGAAGGTAATCAAGACTCATATGTCACGTTCGCACTAATAAATGAAATGCGAAATCAGGGTGTTGTGTTACACCTATGACTATCGCTTTGGGGACCCTCGTGGGTCGGCGTGAAGCTGGAAGCGAGGATGTTTTACATATGTTCAAGCGAAATATCTTTGCTAAATATATCCCTGGCGTTAAACAGACGAATTAATGTTAACAAAAGGAATTCAGCAAAAAGGGCTGTTCGTCGTTCTTGAGTTGTCTCCTACCATGTAATTTATTCAAATAATTCCAATACTTAGTCTCGGGAGCTCGCTACTTACGGATGCTCCAACGTGGAACATTGCATTTCTTAAGCGTGCGTTTGCCGAGAAATTATTTAAATTTGGATGTGCTTCTCAAAGTGTTATGACATTATAATTTCAGCTATTAAAGAAAATATATATTTTATATTAAACATAGAACTTAAACTTAAGTATAAGATAATAAAACAAGAGCCGAAGTACCCGAGTACTTGAATAGCTTGCAAAATCAAGACTGCAATGTGACACCCCGGCCGCCACAAGCTTCTAAAGTTTAAGAAGTTCAAAGATGTAATCTGTATGGTCTATGGTCATACTTGAGAAACGGCTATGGATTCCGCATCTGGCATGTAGGCTCCTAAGTATATCTTTGGCGAGAAAAGAGAAGAAAGAAGAAATTCAAAGACTTATATATTGTCGTGCTTAAGGCTCAGTATCTGTCCCAACTGATATTGGGACAGATACTGAGCCTTAAGCAATAAGTCTTTAGGTGATCCTAAAGGCAGCGAGGATGTCATTATACTACTGCTAACCTGTTATACACAGATGATATACACATAATTTTCAGCAATAAACGCATTAATATATAACAAGTTAACCATTAGTTCAGTTTCAGTTGAAATGTCAAATACTGTAATAAAAGAATTCCCCAAATGACAAACATTTGAAGTACCAAGATTTGAGAAAGAATCATCAATATTAATAGCTGCAAGTTGAGATAGAAATAAGTTTATGGTAAGCCATGAGCCTTGAGAGTTTCCACAAGTAATAACGAAGAGTTTTTGTCGTTTCAACTGTTCCAAGTACAGAATTAATTATTGGAAATAGCGCGTTGGTAGAATTATTAATACGAATTTATGATTAATTATAATTAGAGTTGGATTAAAATTTGTTCAAGTACGACGGTCTATAAAGCAATGGTATTTTTCTCACATTTAAGTATAGTGCTTTATCACACCCCGAGCGTAATGGTGACGGAAAACATCGAGGATACCTACGTTTAAGAAGTCATTCAATGCCGTGTATACATAAACTCATACTCGTTCACTAGACTCGCCATATCTGACGTTGCGTTAACATACCTTAAATCAAAGAGAGTAATGTTGTCCATCTTGTCATCTAGTGCGTAAGCGATTAGTGTTGCATAAATACATTTACAACACCGCAGGTTGCTCGCCAGTTCCTTATGCAAAAAAATATTTTCAAGCCTTTCTTGTACATGTAACCTTCTTTCGTTTGGATAATGAAAATAAAGAAATCCTGAGCCTGCAGTAATTATGGCACGTGCTTAACGGTAAAGGAAAACATCAAGAGGAAACCTCCTTACGTCGTCTTTAAGAAACGGTGATAGACTCGTCATCTGTCACGTTTGCAGCAAAAATATAACTCCAGCGCAAACTGGGATAAAAGACTATTTATTACACACGTTCGGGGACCCTTTTCGGAGCCGTGAACATTTCTTGAGCATGCTATAGTATGGACAGTTTGATATCCATCCGTTGAAGCGGACCACAAAATCATGGAAGCGAAGTGTCACGGCGAAGTATGAGCATTGCTATTTATCATATTACATATTTGCCATGATATAAAAAAATATAAAATATGTTAAATGTTAATTCACGTGAGTCTTAACTAGTTTAGATAAGGTTGAATTTCTTGTTTGTTTCACGATGACTTGGATGCATCGGGCAAAGTTTGATTGGATGGCGACTAGCCAGCGCAGGGCTATCTAACTTCATAAATTACCCCAAATCTAATCAGTTTTGTAAACATTCTTAATTAATGCGCTTAAAATTAGTTACATCTCCCTGTTAAGCTCGCAATAGAATTACGTGATACAATTAGTAAAAAGGGTTTATTTATAACTATATTACTTTATCTCTCTATTATTATGATACATTTGTAGTATTACGTTGTTCTTATGTACATGATACATGGTACATGGTATTCATAACATATTATCTTAGTTCCTCAAATAAGGATAATGTAATTACTCCCTTATTTCTCAGACACATTTACGTGCCTATATACACTATCTTTAAGGCATTACAAGTATTTGAATTACGTCTCAAGCTTATACACCTTGCGGTGTCTTGCTTCACCTGTAAGCTTGTGGTGTACGAACATCAAACTATTGTCTAACGATAAACAAACTTATGTCACTACAAATTTAGGAATATAACCGATGTAGTATAGGTTTAATTAAACATCTCTGGCATCCAAAACAATGCAGGCCACATAAATGTGTCAAAAAAAATTCTTGAGGAGGAAATGACTGAAATAACCAAAACACTACTGTATAAATATACGATTGTATATACATACATATAATCACGCCTCTTTCCCATAGTTGTAGGCAGAGACCACTTCTTTCCACTTGCTACGATCCTTACATACTTCTTTCGCTTCGTCCACTTTAATTATTCTCTTCATACATGCTCTTCGGCTCTTCTTGACCTGACCATATGATTACGATTGTCATTACTTAATAGACAAACATTATTAAATAGCAAAGTTGTAGGACCTAGAACGACATCACACATTTTATACAAATGTTGCTAAAGTTAATAATTTCGCATATCCCTCGATGTACAATTTGCCTTTGGTTCGGATCTTTTGACATAAAATTTAGTTCAGAGAGAGAGAAAAGTAAAAAGATAAACGATCAGTAAATTATTTCATAGCAGATTATTCCGGTTCAATTGAATTATTTCAGTTGAAATACTTTTAAACGAAATGAAAAAAAAAAGATTTATTCAATGAAGCTTTGGTAGCTTAAATTCAGGATTAATATTGTAACGAGTACGGGATTAAAGTGCGTTATTCCAATTTAATTTATCCTATCTGAATGTGCAAAATATTTGAATTTAAAGCACGGGTTATTTATGAATACGTTGATAATAATTAACAGTGTTCCTACGCGGTGAATAAGGTTTCCAGAAATGAGCTCCTTGGGAAGGGGGGAGGATTGTTACATTGTGTTGGAAGCAGAGGGATTAAACCCATTATGCTACCAACACACTGTAACTCTCCGAACACAGAGTGGCAACGCGCAAGTGATACTTCGGTATCTTGAGCGTAAATAGGCTACGGTTACCGTTTCCCATCAGGTGGGCCGTATGCTTGTTTGCCACTCTTGTTGTATAAAAAAAAAAATATATTTTAGTTTGTGGTCGAAATAGAAACTTGTTTGTTAAAACGTATTGTTTACGCGAAAGAAATCTATAGTATGGAGAGAACTGTTGTTCTACTCAGTCTGTCTACCCAGTAAGTGACTCGAACTGATAATAATCATAATATTTTTGCCTTAGCATCGTAGATCGAGTTGTTATAGTTCAAAAGTACACTAACATGTTTGGCTGTTTTTTTTCTTAATTATAATGATTGCAAGTTCAAATCCCGACTGTGCCAATGAGTTTTTCTGAACTTAAGTACAGTGATTTGCCACACCCAACTCTACGGAGAAGAAAAATATCGAGAACCCGCAAGCCATCACCATTTCAACTTTCAGTCTAATCCTCTAAGCCGTTTATTATTATTAATCCATTTATTTCAGGCAACACAATAAAAGTACACGTACAAATATAGGGCCCATAAATATATACCTTAACCTAATATACATACAAACTTTATTACAATATATACCTTAAAGACTAACATACATAATTAATAAAATATATCCTTAGGGTTTTCCACTCTTGCGCGCATCCCTATAACGCCGGTACACGATTCCTGCAGGCCAGAAATAGGATTGGAAGAACATGTCACTACGATTTGAAATTCGTTTCTCTCACAGACTCACGTTTAGCCGTGACCTTTATAATATTAGTAAGAAAATTATATTAAGAAATCTTGAACACTTTAAAACCTATTATCTTTGTATGTACATATACTATTATATATATTTTCAGCATTGCGATTAAAAAGCATTGTCAACATGACATAGGTTCGGGATCATCCCAGTACTGTCAAACTGATCCCTGGATTCCCCATACTATCAATATTGCTTAGTTGTATGAACGTTTCGATATTAAACATTGTTTATTCAGTCTTGTAACAAGTTTTAGCATATAAAGTGGAGTTTTTCGAAAGTATTTCCATTAATCCGTAGCAAGTAGCTTATTCAATTTTACAATCTTGGTTGGTTTTTATCGATTTGGGATTTTTGTAACGAAAAGTGTGCATCAATTGATTATACTTTCAATGGTCACTATTTTACATTTACAATATAGTAGTAATTGAAGATGGCACAACGGATCGTCTGTTGAGAATTGCGAGTTGCCTGACCAGTAGGTGTCTCAGACTTACAGAATGTCGTACCGTCGTCTAAATTACTTATGGGTAGTGTTGTATACCTGCGGCGAGAAAGGTTTCTAGAAATTCGCACAATATGTCGGTGCTGGAAGTAAGCGGACCGTACACTTATGCTGCTATGATCTGGAAGTTTAGTTTTATATAGTTCGGATCCCGACTTTTCCAATGACCTTTACGGTGAAGGATAACATCGAAGTACTACACACCTCTGTCTTCCTCTTTGGGGACCGTTGTGGGAACTCGTGAAGATAATATATAATGAGTATATATTAATTGAATATATATTTGTTTTTTTTTATTCATTTAAACTCCGTGGTGGCCGAGTGGTTCGAGCAGTTGCCTGCGATGCAAAGGTCGCAAGTTCGAATCCCGACTGTACCAATGAGTTTTTCTGAACTTAAGTACAATGATTAGTCACACCACGAGCTTTACGGTGAAGGAAAACATCGAAAGGAAACCTGCATACGTCTGAGAAGAAATTCAAGGCGTATGTATATGTAGCGAGTAACGGCGATGGACTCGCCATCTGTCACGTTGGCACCTAATATACCTCTGGCGGAAAGTGGGTGTGTGGGTATTACCTATACACCTCTGCCTACCCCTTTGGGGACCCTTCTGGGAAGGCGTGAGGATATATATATATATTTAAACTCCGTTAATTCCGGAGGGTCAACTTTATAGTACTTTACCCAAGAATAGCAGAGGTGTATTTTCATGGAGTTAATATTCTACTAGTATTTAATAAATACGAATGTTTATTAGGGTATTCGTTTTCTCAAATTTAGTCTTTCACGCAAAAAATACTGATCGGAGATAGATGTAAGTTGGCACAAAGATACGATAGATAAGATACGAACATATTTTATGTTATATGTACATATTCTATGCCTATGAGATGACGATAATATTAATATTTTATTGCAGAAAAAAAACATTGAAATAAGTTTTTTCGCGAGTGAAACTGCGGGGCACAAGTTAAGCTAGTCGTGAATATAGGATCGTCAATTGTCCTGAATAAATCGTTGGAAGTATCTAGGCCATCTCGAGAATAGTCTCTGGGGAATGATGCCTCCAGCCTAATCAGGCGATCGATGCTATATTTATTTTGATGCGATCGTTACGCTCCAGTGCCGCACCTGTCGAGGTAATTCAAGTTTAAATTAGTTTTTAAACTTTTCTTTAATTTATCAACCTGATTTGCATAATGTCGAGCCTGGAGACTTAAAACGAATTAAGATTAAGTGCTTTTAATCTCAATGTAAGTTTCAGGAGTTCTTGAATACAATTTTGGATATACAGATTTATAGAACGATTTTTTTTATATCTTCAAGCGTCTACAGGGGGCGGTTACAGCTTACCATTAGGCATCAGGATGTATGCTTGCTTTTGCCACCTTTGTACTATAAAAAAAATTAACAAAACAGATATAAATGATGCCAGATAAGCCGTGGATACATCGTGCATCGAGTAGTTGCCTGCGACACAAAGATCGCAAGTTCGAATGCCGACTGTACCAATGAGTTTTTCTAAACTTCAGTACAGTGATTAGTCACACCACGAGCTTTACGGTGAAGGAAAACATCGAGAGGAAACCTACATACGTCTGAGAAGCAATCCAAAGGCGTATGTATAGTTGTGCTTGTGTGACGGCGATGGACTCGCCATCTATCACGTTGGCACCTTATATATCTCTGGCGGAAAGTGGGTGTGTGGGTACCCGATAGGGTAGGCAGAATTTGGGTCAAATATATGACCTGTACACCAGGTCATATATTTGTCCCAAATTCGTATCCTCCGGCAATTAAACTTGAGGTCAGCGATTCAGCGGTCAGTTAAAAAATAAAAACGTAAGTATCAACTATAATGTTGACATGTATTTAATGGCTTTTAAAATATTTCATTTTAACAATAAATAAAGAAATACCTATCTACGGAAAAATCGCATGCTAATATTATGTGGCCGAACGCACCATTTAATTCATTCACTTTTGTATGTTCTGGTGAATAAATTATTTCATTTCATTTATTTTATATCAATTTGTGTATAAATGTCTCAAGGTACATATTTATTACTATTTATGTTTTATTATAAGACGGCTAGCAGCAGTGCCACACTGGATAACAATGCTCATTCTCTGAGCGAGACATGTTCCAGCCCGTTTGTCACGAGAGTCCTCCATCAGATGACGCCAGACCCAATTATTCATTGAAATAAATCTTCAAAAATACTTTATCGTTCCTAATTTGAATGGAATAAGAATTTCGTTTGGAACTAATATTAGGGAACCAAAGATCCGTCTTGAAAGATCAAAGTTGACGTAAACCGATATTACCTCATATTGCGGCCGTGTGGTGACGTGAATAAATCATCTTATTTTTTAACCAATCCTTAAAGTCGCCGAATATATTTTATCTGGCAATTTCATCGCGGCGCAGATTACCTGCCCGGCGGAGATTGATAAGGCGCACCATAAACAACATATTATATGTATATCATGTTTATGAGACGTACCCACCGTTGTACCCTAGTCTAATATTTTTTGTACCTAATTCTGTCATAAACCTGTCAGCACTAATAACAGAAAATGTGATATATAAAGTTAAAAACTTTGTAGTTGCTTTTACACCGCTGCCTTACCTTTCAAGGATCCGTGTGGGAAGGGTTAATATATCACTGTAAGTATACTACTTAACTAACTAGTTAAGTAGTATACTTATAGTGTAGAATCTTTGAAAATGACACGAGTCACGAAGCTGGCATGTTCTAATAACGAATTCACATTTTCTTAAATCATCTCGTTGTTGTATCAATTCATAAAAATATGCATAATCAACCCCCCCGAAGGGTTAGGTGTATAGTACTAATAAACCCAATTTTCGCCGGAGATATATTTTAGGTGCCAACGTGACAGATGGCGAACCTAGCGCCGCTTCTAAAGCACGATTATACATCATGTCTTTGAACTTCTTCTCAAACGTATGCAGCTTTCCTCTCGACGCTTTCCTTCACAGTGTATAATCAACAAAAGAACGTGTAGACAGTAGCAATTATCATATTAATGTATTAAAAAAATTATTACTATAATTTTTACTTGCAACATAACGTGTTTCTTAATTCTTCCTTTGGCTCTCTGAAGACTAAGCTCGAACATTATGGAAGCTCTGTTATCGTCATCATATCATAACGACGAGTCCCTAACGGGGTAGGCAGAGAGTATAGGGCGCCAGTTCTCTGTAGACTTCCATACCTCTTTCGCTTCGTCCACATTCATCAGCCTCTTAACGTTCCCGTCCTTGAGCGTCCGATCGATTTGATCCAGGTACTTGGAACGTGGTCTTCCTCTGCCTCTTCCTGCACACACTTTTGCTTTGTATATCTGTTTCGTCAATCCTTCTTCACTCATCCTTTCTGTATATCCAAACTATGCCAAACAAGTTCTGTTATAAAATAAGATTTTTTATGTTCGCTGCACCTCTCTAGCGGTATGAAATAAACGGGCAAAAATAGAATAGGAATTACAAGAACCGAGTGTTGAGGTACCGTAACTGATAGTAATAACGGTTAAAAGCTACTATGCTACCCTACCTTGGGGCTACGTTGTAACTATTAAGTAATCTGTGCTCGAGAGTTTGTTGAATTTTCACTGTAAGCGGTTTTTTAATCGCCGCACTGGGAAGATGTTCTCTATTTGAACGAGTAAGCCAACGAAGTTGTTCCAAGTGAGTAAAGCTGTCTCTCAGAGGTGCTTGGTTTTGTTTTAAACGCAAATAATATATTTTTTTCATTATTATTTAACAAGTGACCGAGTGTGTTTTATCGGTAAATGGGCAAATTCTAGAGCAAGTGAAAGAATTTGTATATATAGGATGCATGTTCACGTGAGACGAAGGATTTTCAATTGATTGGAGCCATTTTAGTGATTGGGGTAGTGTAAGACAGACAGACAGACGCGGCGAGGTGACTTTACTTTCTTTTTATATCTTAGTGTATAGAAGATATATGTTATACACACACCAACTTTTCCCCTGAAGCATATACTAGGTGCCAACGTAGCCGATCGCGAGTCCATCGCCGTTACTTTAGCACGACTATACATAATTATGTACGTCTTTGATCTATTTCCTCTCTAACATATGCAGGTTTCCTCTTGATGTTTTACTTCATCACAGTGCTTGTGGTGTGACTAATCACTGTACTTAAATTCAGAAAAATTTGGTGCAGTCGGGATTTGAACTTGTAATCTTCATGTTGCAGGCAATTACTCGAACCACTCGGCCACAAACGGCTTTCTTACTTTATATCACGTATAGATAATAAGATACACACGTCGACGGCTGAAGAAGTGTTCAGGTTGCCTTTGAAGAGTGTGAACAGGGCCTATGTAAACTGGTTTAGTTCCCAAGTGGCGGAGTAGTTTGCAAGCGTCATTGTTTGATGAAACTTTGATTATCACCTCCGACAAGTCTCTGGAGTGAGTCGTGGACCATTTTGCTGGAAAGCGGCGATAATTAGAATGTGTAAGGAATTATTAACGTAAGAGAGGAAATTTACACCTAGAATTTTAAACTATTCAACTGATCTCATTAAAACAACAGTCGAGAAATTAGCTTTAAACCTTAAAAATGTAACCTTATTTTTATAATACCTTCCCACAATGAACGTTTCAGTATCATCTATATTTTTTTATAGTTTTACTTGTATGATTTATTTTTCTGTTCGGACTAAGTTCATGACAACAGCTCAAGCACGAATTATTTAAAACATGAAGGGTTTATTAAATAGCTAAAACGAATAGTGTTTTTAAGTATTTTTTGAAAAAAACCCTTCAACAGGTACTCTAAACAACCCAATACGAAATTATTCTGTACAATAGTTTATATCTTACTAAGTTTCAGTTAAATAAGTTTGTTGTCGCGGCCGCTAGCTGCCACGGTTGTCCTTATTTATTACGGTGTCTACAATGGTGCGGCTGCCAGCCTTCGGATTGAAATCTCGTATTTTCCCTATAAGAAGTTTGAATAGCGTAGCGTGGTTTTGACAAGGGTATCCTCTTGAACCGAGCCCGAATTATTGCCAGCCAACTACAAAGTTTCGGACATGCTTTCAATCTTGGCCCCTGTAGGTTATATTTGGACGTTTCAATGCCAATTGAGAGGTTATTTTAATATAAAATGAAGTGATTTTTGTTGATTGTTCAAAGGCCACGTTAAGGTGTATAGATAATTAAATTTAATGATTAAATGTAAGAAGTTCGAATCTCGACTGTACCAACAAGTTATTCCTGAACGTAAGTTCAGGGATAGTTGACGACCGTCTGGTCTAGTGGTTAGAGCTCCTGACTGCGAAACTTGAGCATATTATAAAGAGAGGCAGTAGGTTATCTCCGGCCCAATTCGCGATATAATTGCCTACTGTCCTAGGGTTGTCACTTTTAGCTAAATATTAGGCATGGCTGTTCGCAATTCGCGCAGCCACTGAAGGCGTCTGAAATAAAAAGCACATTTAATATACATTAGGTATCTATAATAAAAAATGAATAAAGTGAATGAAATATTATCATTAAAAGAAATAAAAACAACATTAAAAACTAACGACTGTCTCTTAGACTATAATCGAATTTGTTGTTATGATTCGAACTTTGTTTTATATGTATTTGATTTACTATTAGTCAATTAGGTACTCGTACATACTTATTTTGAATTACGATTTTCTGTAAGTAGGTAGGTACTTAGTTACTATACCTACAATACTGAGAAATTGGCATAACTAAACGTAAACAAATAAATAGTGGCAAACCAATTGCCAGATCAAAAGTACCTAATACATTATAGTAGGAAATTAGGCCTACCTACCTACTTCCTGTGTGATAGAAAACTAATACAAACAAAAAATATGTAAGTACGTAGGTCTCTCTCCTCTCTCGTAGATCTCATCACCAAGTAAAATTATATTATGCTAGAATAAGTGACTAACTTACCTTTCCTGTTCAATAGGTAATCTGAACAGAGACAGGTCTGGAATCGATGAATTATTAAGACACCCAAACACACAGCAATACGTTCTTCTGCGATTATCAGACATTTTGATGATGATATTGATGAATAAATCATTTAGCGGTGCCGAAAAGCCGTGACTCGCGCGCGAACCTTGTGCAGTGTTAGCGTGTTAGCCCCGACTGGCGCACTGAGAAACGGGTCGAGATTTTGTTAAAGTGTGCGTGCGTCCACACATAGATACAATAGCGCACACATACAAGCCACGCGCGGTGCGTTTGTATGAAGATAACCTACTTCCTCTCTTTATACTATGACTTGAGGTCGCGTGTTCGAATCCCGCTGAGGGCAGATATTTGTGTGATGAACACGAGTATTTGCACCTTAGACTTGGATGTCCTATGTATTTATGTATATATCTATCTTTATAAGTAACTATATCGTTGACTAGTTACCATAAACAAGCTTTGCTTAATTTGGGACTAGGTCAATTTGTGTGGAATTGTCCCTGGCATTTATTATATTATAGTGATTAATCGCGCCGCGAGCTTTACGGCGAAGGAAACTTGCATACTTTGTAGAAGATATTAAAAAACGTATACATATAGTCCCGCTTGAGAACAGACGTCGGACTCGCCATCTGCTACCTTGGCACCTAAATGTATCCCCAGCGGCAAGAGGGAGTTGGTTCTCCTCAGCCAACCCCAGCGGGAAGACGTGAAGATAAGTACATTTAACAGGTCAAATTATGTAGATTTATAATTATCATACTATTGACCTCATTTTAGAGGTTGATGACGCGACCCAAGCTCCAAGCCATACTTAGTCGTCAGACCCATTTGGCTCCGCTAACGAAATAATTATTTTCAAACGAGGAATCAATCACAGATGCTTTTATATAGTGTCACACGACATCTAGTGAAACCAAATGAATATTCTATGGAATATTTAAACATTTGTTGCACGATCGGCTGTACTTCAATTCATTAATTCAATATAGTATTTTTAGTATTAAGCAACAGTGATATAAAAGCACTCTGTCTGCATTATAAGCGTTAAACAATCATATGTTATTGGCATATACATATAATATATATACTAGCTGTCCCGCCCAGCTTCGCTCGGGTGAAAAGGTAAAAAAAAGTTGAATTTCATAAATTCCGTTCTTAGCTGACCTCTACACCGCGTAAGGAATACTCCTACCAAATTTCAAGTCAATCGGCCTTATAGTTCCTGAGATTTCGTGATGAGTGAGTTCACAAATGGAATCTCCTATGTATATATAGATTAATTAAATCAAAGAAGACGTGGTGGCCGAGTGTTTTGAGCGACACAAAGATCGCAAATTCGAATCCCGACTGTACCGATGAGTTTTTCTGAACTTAATTACAGCGATTAGTCAAACCACGAGCTTTAACGAGCGACGAGCACGAGGTGAAGGAAAACACCGAAAGGAAACCTGCATACGTCTGAGAAGCAATTAAAAGGCGTATGTATAGTCGTGTTTCAGTAACGGCGATGGACTCGCCATCTGTCACATTGGCACCTTAATTATATATCTCTGGCGGAAAGTGGGTGTGTGGGTATTACCTATACACCTCTGCCTATCCCTTCGGAGACCCTTATGGGAAGGCGTGAGGATATATTAAAATAAATCACGCATTCCCAAAAGGGTCCCTGAAGGGGGAGGCTGAGGTGTGCAGGAAGTATCCACACGTCCACTTTTCTCTGTGGTTTTGGTGTAAATGAGCTAGAAGTTGACGTCAAATTGATTTGTAGATGACATCGTGTTCATTAATACACAGTTTATATTCCAAATCGATGGCCTTGATAGACAAATAAATATTCAGCATAAACTAACACACCTAATCAGACAGTGGGCGATACGGAAGAATCAAAGGTCGTCGTTAATCATTTGATCTCATTGATTAAATGATTAAGGTTCAAGGTCACTAAGCTGTCGCATGAAGTTCATCTGTGTGTCCCATAATTTTTTGTAATTTCATTAATTAAATAAGTAAGCCTGGCTTTTGATAGCCAGGTTTACTACTTCGTAGTATTGATATAAATATTCATGAAATGTATGTGAAAGGAACAGATGTGGAAAATGTTTATAAATTTGTAATTTTCGCAATTTTGCTGCCTTTGTGGCAAGCCAGGGATCAAAAACTTGGCTTTGGTATTCTTCATATGTCTTAAAATGTGATTAGATGTCTTCCGGATAATAACAGTGAGAATTGAATAGTAACGAATTTCACAGTACATGCAACCATTAAAGCAACGATATATTGCTAATGCTGATGCCAAAGTATTATTGTTGACAGACTGTATAAGAAAAATATTCTATACTTAAAAATAGCGCATGGATCTAGCTTTTATAAAAATTGACCTCGATAGCATCAAATGAAAGTCTGCCGGACGTGCCGGAGGCCTACGCCGCAAGCTTTTACCCTTATTACTGGCCATATTTGTTTAGCTCAAGTAGCGATCGGGTTTTGTTTGGTTGAAAATACTCCGCTTAAATTGGTTTGGTAGACTTTTATCTAAGCTTTCTTGAGTGAAATGGTAGATGACGCTCTTAGAGCAACGTTTACTTTGTTGCATTTTCGTAACGTTGAGAACGTTTTTCTTTCATTTCATTTGATACTTCAATATGACAAAGAAGTGTTTAGTTGATTTACAAGACACTGAAAAAAAAGTTATATACATAATATATACAACTTGAAAAAAATGCTCCGAGGAACCCTATTGGGTAGGCAGGGGTGTTTAGGTAGTACCCACATTGTAATGATTCATTGTAAATTTCTATGATCAATATAATTCTTCTGAGTAGTTGACTGATCTCCTTCTAAGCGGCTGGACCGCTTTTGATGTTTTTTTTGTGAAATTTATTGTATTCGAGAATGACTTAGATTCATAATTGAACGCGCTAAGCGGCGCTGCGATCGCGTTTCAAGCCAAGCTGGGAAGGTCTACTAGTATTATGTAAAATAATATTATCTCTCCAAATCATTTCAGTGAAAGGGAGTCAATTTTCTCTCCCAATAGTGCAGAATCTAAATCTGATGGATCCTCGAGTTTCCAGCCCAAGGCAATGATGTATCTAGATAAGCTCCTATAAGCTTAGTGAAATTTCAGGCTTTTAAGCTTAGCATTTTTATATAAACTAAGAAGGAAGCAAGTTACGCGGCATAGAGCATACGCAACCATTTTTTTTTAATTATTATTTCAGGGAGAATAAAGAAACGGGAGCATTAATGATTGTACAAGGAAGAACATGGACAGTAAGGACGAACATTTTTGAACATAGTTCACTTCGCGATGGGTATCTGAATATTATACTGGAAGGGAAGTGAGGTGAGAAGGTGGAAAACCGGGGAGGGGCAGAGAAAATAGTCGTCGGGTCGTAAAACAGGTTAAGGAGATAGCTCTAGCTGCGATATGTGGAGCTTTATCCCCTACACCAATAAGAGTCACACACTTAAATTTAAAAGAAGTCACGCAGATTAACGATTATCACTAAATAGTTTAAAACCTACTCGAATTTAGCTTAGCTAAAATAAGAGACAAAGAAATGTTGCAATTGGAGAGTTGTCGAACTTAGACAATCATTTGCATTTGTGTATGATTGGGTCCTGGTGTAGCAAGCGTCAATAGTTGGTGGCTGGCATATGCTTGCCATCTTAATAGTGGAGCGAGCCAAGACTGGCAGCTTGGCACGCTGGACAGCAAATTGAAATAGCATTAGTTAAAAAGAGTCTCGGGAGTACAACGAATTGACGTGACGTGACGGCCGTCTGGTCTCGTGGTTAGAGCTCCTGACTGCGAAACTTGAGGTCGTGTGTTCGAATCCCGTTGAGGGCAGATATTTTTGTGATTAGCACGAGTATTTTTACCTTAGTTTTGGATGTCCTATGTATTTATGGATATGTCTATCGCGTCTATACAAAGTCGTGCTTGATGTACTCGCCATCTGTCACGTTGGTACCTAATATACCTCTGGCGAAAAGTGGGTGTGTGGATATTACCTATACACCTCTGCCTACCCCTTCGGGGACCCTTGTGGGAAGGCGTGAGGATATATTATTATTATTATAAGTAAATACATGGTAGTCTAGTTACCATAACACAAGCTTTGCTTAATTTGGGACTAGGTCAATTTGTGTGGAATTGTCCCAAGGTAATTATTTTATTTAAAACTGAGATCTATTTTCAAATTGAACTTCCATAAGAATCATAAAATTTTACTAATCAAAGGCCAAGGCAAAGTGTAGGCCAAAAGTCAAATCTTAGTCGAAACGCAAATTACCGGTGAACTTCAAAGGGACAGTCAAACCCAGGTTGAATAAAAATTTAAATATTTTATCAAGTCCGGAATTACAAATACTTAACAAGAATGGCGAAGATAAAATTTTCATTCGTTTGTTCAAGAATTGCAAAAGGAATAACTTTCTAAACTTGAGTTAAGAATGTTAATGAGGCATGCAGAAGAGAATAATGTAAGAATTTTTACGCGCTAATTCTATTTTTACGTGTTCTTGCTAAAATATAGATCGGTGGTACAACATACTCCTGGTAATACAAACTTTTATCCCGTTGCATTAGTATTAATGTTTGATAAAATTTATTTCTTTTGTTTTGTAATTGGTCGCACTGTTCTAGATTTTTCTATCCCGTGGTTACTCTTAATTTATTGTCTTTATTTTCTTATGCAGGCTTCCGGTGCTACAAATCACCTCTGTGGTACAAACTTACACGTGACGTCACGAGGTTATTCTTAAAGTCACGAATAGCCTGCACCTCGGTTTCACCCACGTTAAATTCAAATATGTGATTACTGTTCTACTCTCTCTCTTAAGATTGCAAGTTCGAATCCAGACTCAACCAGTGAGTTTTTACTGAACTTAACAGTTACTTACAGGGATTAGTCATTGGCCACCGCTAAGGTCGTCCATCCAGCGTGCCCCAGGACGCCATACACTACATTTTCCCGTCCGTGGTCTCCATTTGAGGACTCGTCTGCTCCACTGTTCATCTGTCCCGCGACAGACTTGGCCAGCCCAACGCCACTTCAGCGAACTAATGCTTTGAGAACATGATTCAGATTACAGAAAAAGTGTCTCTCATGAGGTCAAAAAAGGTTGCGCTGGACAGAAGCAAATGGAAGGGACTGCATCAGAGACGCCGACCAGAGCCCAGCTCTTAAATTTATGATGAGCATAATGACCTTATTGACGATCGAAAAGATCAAAGGCAATACATACAAGAGCGACAATTCAATAAAAGGGATTGAGGGCAGCTTACTGAAACCCAACTCACATTGTTTGTTTCGTGCGAAACGTCACAGTAAGAAAAATGGGTCTAACATGTTCGGGCCCATAAATTTCGTAGAGCTAGTGATTGGCAGAGAGAAATGACCGCTCGCTCCGTCTCACAAAGAGCATGTTACACACAACCTAGATTTTTCAAGAGAGTATTCGATTGAGCATTCGTGTTTTGTTTTTTTTATATACGTGACAGATGGCCAGTCCCTCGCAGTCTCTCAAGTACAATTACATACGTCTTTCTCACGAATTTCTTCTCAGACGTATGCTGGTTTCCTCTCGATGTTTTCCTTTACCGTAAAGCTCGTGGTTTGTCTAATCACTGTACTCGAGTTAAAAAAGCTTATTGGTACAGTCGGGATTTAAACTTGCAAATTTTGGGTTGCAGGCTATCATATTTCTATCATATTTTATACTATATACTTTTGAAAATTAAAACTCATTGATATATATCGCCGGGAATTAAGCCTGTGGCCTTAATTGTTCAAGCGCCTACTCAAATCACCAAGCAGAAAAGTAATGATAAGCTTTTTCATAATGGCGTCATATAATCTTTGTATTAATTATTGTAAGCAACTAGTCCTACCGCTGAGCAAAGTTTTTAAAGAAACTTGATAAAAATCATTAAACAAAATATCTCAATGCTTGTAATAACACGTTAAACCCTTAACTAAACTCTTAAATGATAATACATTATTGCAAAATACACCTGAGTAAACATTTCAAATAAATCACTTGAAAGCTATTTCAATTATCCCAATGTGATAGGTATTCGACGTTATGAATAGAGTATACGAGTGCGCGGGTCTGATAAAGGCAGAGGTCCAATTAACACCCTCAGGCGCGAACAAACATCAAACGCCCGACCATTGTGCTCTCCAAGCAAGTGTCTTATTAACATCCCGCCTAGCGATATTATGCGATATATATAATAAATAAATACCTGGGACAATTCCACACAAATTGACCTAGTCCCAAAGTAAGCAAAGCTATGCCAACATTGCTTAATTACTTTTACTGTGAACAGCTGTTGTTAAGCCCTAGATAAGATAAGAAGACTAAAAGAAAATACAATATATTTGCATGCTTAAAAAAAATAAAGCCGTGGTGGCCGAGTGGTTCGAGCAGTTGCCTGCGACCCAAAGGTCGCAAGTTCGAATCCCGACTGTACCAATGAGTTTTTTTGAACTTAAGTACAGTGATTAGTCACATCACGAGCTTAACGGTGAAGGAAAACATCGAGAGGAAACCTGCATACGTCTGAGAAGAAATTCAAAGGCGTATGTATAGTCGTGCTTGAGTAACGGCGATGGACTTGCCATCTGTCACGTTGGCACCTTATATACCTCTAGCGGAAAGTGGGTGTGAGGGTATTACCTGTACACCTCTGCCTACCCCTTCGGGGACCCTTGTGGGAAGGCGTGTGGATATTATTATTAAATATAACCAGTATAATATATGTTTTCCTGACACATCGGTGGCGGGCGGCACCGCTGCTGCTCTAAAAAATCTACAATAATAGTAAATCTATCTTTCGGTGCTTTCTCAAACTTTGCCAGGGACACTTGGTCTTCAGTTGGTAATTCAATACTTAGCTGTTATTATATTACTCTAGAGAGTAAACTAATGGACTGAAAGTTGATATTGTAATCACTAGAAATCATAAACTTATTACATATATACATATCATCACGCCAAGTCCCTAACGGGGTAGGCAACTTATTAAACTTGATAAAAATACACACTCAGTCACCTCTCACTTCCCAGTAAACAGCACGGAGTGTAATGTTTGGTGTTTTGTTGTTTTTATATTCCCTCATCGTTCACAGCGCTCCATGCTTCTTTCACTTATAGACCACATCCTTACACACTTACAATAATTTAGTTATTTATTTTCTACACTAGAAATTCCCTAGAAATAATTTATATGGCAAAACAACGTTTGCTGGGTCAGCTAGTTTTATTATATAAATCAAGTCAATCCATGCATGCAAACACGAAGAAATCGACGCCAAGTGCCCGATTTTGGTTTCCCTAGAAAAAAAATATTATTCATGAAGGATGCAATATCCGTCATTTATATGCAAAGCCCGTGGGTCACAAAGCTTGTTTGTAAGAGATGCAGTTCTTGAATTCAACATAATTTACAATTCAGATTGCAGCTACTCCCAGCGGCCAAAGAGCGGAGCGGATGAAGTCTGCCCGCTCTTTGCCCGGTCACCGCAATGTCGTCCGGCTAACTTTTAACTTTTTTTTATAAAATACTTTATGTTCAAGCTTTGCTGCTTGTAAATACACTGGTGTTTTCTGTTTCATTCGGAAACTCTGTGGCTTATGTATTGGCACTCTATCATGATTAAGTTATTTTTGTAGATGTATTTTTTATTTCTCCCCCAATTTATTTATTAATTATCAACAGAGTTGGTGGAAATTTGGTACAGACACATTTTTTTTGGACGTATGTCACACTGGGTACTCGCAAAATCTCATTGGTAGAGTCGGGATTCGAGCCGTGGTGGCCGAGTGGTTCGAGCAGTTGCCTGCGACGCAAAGGTCGCAAGTTCGAATCCCGACTGTACCAATGAGTTTTTCTAAACTTAAGTACAGTGATTAGTCACACCACGAGCTTTACGGTGAAGGAAAACACCGTGAGGAAACCTGCATACGTCTGAGAAGAAATTCAAAAGGCGTATGTATAGTCGTGCTTGAGTAACGGCGATGGACTCGCCATCTGTCACGTTGGCACCTAATATACCTCTGGCGGAAAGTGGGTGTGTGGGTATTACCTATACACCTCTGCCTACCCCTTCGGGGACCCTTGTGGGAAGGCGTGGGGATGTATATATATATATATACATATATGTATAAGCTTATTCAAAAAGAGACGAATTTACACATATATACGCCGAGTTCCTAACCAGGCATTTAGAGATAGTAGAACGAATTTTTGAGACAGTCTAAGTTTCATCCACATTAATCAACTGCTTCATATCTGAACTAATGCTTATTTAGAACTTGAAAGGAATTTCATATTTTCCTTTAGAAATTCGTTTGTATTTTGGGAGTTCCACATATATTTCACACATGTGTGACTCATTGATCAATACCCTACTGACCACGTGCTTATTCATTCAAACCCTGTACGTCAAGCCTCACTCTTCCCCTTTTTACACCGACATCAATAGAATAATTCAGTGGGATGTGCAGATACGGCAGGTTGATAGAAGCTGTTTATATTCATACCGGCTCGGCGGCGCTATGAATACTGATTGAAGATTGATCAGGGATTGACGCGGCTGGAAGCTAGCATATATAATTAGGCCTTTTGATTGCTTTCGATGCCAAAAGCTCGAAGTCCATTGGTTGGTCTTTTGGGTGCGGGTTGTAAACTGAAATATTCAGAACATGATACACGCTCCCTGAAGAGTAGCAGTGCTAGCCAGTATAAAGGATATGAGATGTACCTAGTGTATACTCACTGTTAGCATTTCGTAGAAACCTCGAAAACTGGTCCTAGTTTTGAAATTTCAACGCTCGCTTGTAAAAGACCGTTAGCACTATAATACATTTAAAGCATATCTTGAAGCCAACGGTCTGCTAAGGTGTAGGCAGAGGTTTTATAACAACCTCATTTGTTGAGGCTACATTTACGTGCCAACGTGACAAATAGCGTGTCTGTCGCCAACCCACTGACAAGACCACATATGTTGACACCGTTATAAAGTCTTTATATCTTCATCTTATCAAGCCAAGGCTCTCCGAAGGGGCAGGCAAAGGTGTAATAAAAGGCACATTTTATCGAAGATTTATTCACGTGGGGCAAGGAGCTATCAGTTCAGACCACTGGAATTCGAACCAGCGATGTTGACGTTCTAGTCGACTACTCAAACCAATGCGCCACCATGACTTTTTAAATAGCTATAAATAAAGATCTTTTAAATCTCAAGGATTAGAATATCAAGAGTCGGCGAGCACTTCAGATGAGGTTGGTCTTTCGCTTCATGCACATTCATCAGACACCAGTTCTCTCATCTGTAATTATGGTGAAACCTGGCCCTCTACTCTCTCTGCCTACTACGGAAGGGACTCACCGTGATGAATATATATATGTATGTTTTATATCTGCAATATTTTTGTAAAGCAGCTTATGGAGCTAAAGGAAAGTTGGGTAATTCAGTGGCGACAAGCGACGGGCGGCACATAAACATTGGCCCTCGGTAAAAGCCTAAGCAAATGCCTTGAAAGGGGATTATGCTTTCATTCCAATCCACTCTTTAGCGCCACTAAGCTTTATAAGTAACGAAGGGTATCTTTTTCAAGTTTGCTCTCTCCTCTATTTGTATTTCAATAGAGTACTTTTTAAAAATTGAACAGTTGGGGTTGGAAACCGAAATCCTTTCCATTTTCCACAAATCCTTTTACAATTTTGGGTTGTTTTGTTTTAATGTCAATTACTTAAGTGTTTTAAAATTTCAGTTAGTACTGATTATTTTTGTGCAATACACTTAAACAAGCAGAGGGTACCTACGTCTTATGGTAATCGGATATCAAAGCTGTAGGCGTTAGCCCTTGCTTGACAAGTAAGGTATTCATTGATTAGGGGCGAACGGTTCCATTTCTGCCAGTACAGTTATCCCATGTGATATTTAGAACATGTAGGAACAATATACTTAGAAGCTGTGCCGTTTGACTGCGATCTATTGTACACTGCTTGATTCTGGGTAAACTTCTTCCAACGAGAGATCCGTTGCATGCCGACGATTATTTTAAGAAACGAAATATACTTAAAGAGCAGGGCCGGATCTAGGGGGGGGCAAGCCGGGGCCTATGCCCCGGGCGGCAAGTTCAGGGGGGCGGCAAATTCACACGTCCAGGCGTTCCAGACATTACCCGGAACAAACAGACCGACAGACAAATAGAGTTTAAAAATATGTTTTGATATATGTATGTGCTAAATGCTAAATATATATACTATAAATCATCACGCTAAGTCCCTAGCGGGGTAGGCAGAGAGTATAGAGCGCCAGTTCTCTCTAGACTTGCATACCTCTTTCGCTTCGCCCACATTCATCAGTCTCTTCATACATGCTCGTCGGTTTCGAGTACTCTTGACGATCCCGTCCTTGAGCGTCTGATCGATTTGATCGAGGTAGTTGGACCGTGATCTTCCTCTGCCTCTTCTTGCACACACTTTTGCTTGCATATCTGTTTCGTCAATCTTTCTTCACTCATCCATTCTATATGTCCAAACCAACGTAACATGCTTTTCTTCATCTTTACAATCACACCCTCATTCACTCCAGTTGATTTGCGGATTAATTGCGGATTCGATCTAAAATCGTGACCCCGCACATTTTTCGAAGAGACTGCATATCAACTGCTGCCAGGATTTGCCGCCATACAATAAAGTAGGCACCAATATCGCATTGTGGAACTCGGGTATTCTTGCTGAGACTGTTGCTGCCCATCAACGCCGACACGGCGACACGGAATGGGGCCACATTCACCTTATTACCGGCAGTTATTCTTCTTTCAATATCTTTTTCATACTTTTCATCTCATGTGAACATGCTTCCTAGGTATACAAATTCACTAGGTCACTTGTTCATCTCTTTCGAATGCCAGAGCCTTAGTATTGCCAGCGTTTAGGCGCAGCCGCTTCTTTCTTCCACATTCTTCTTTCATTATGGTAACTAGTGACTGCAGTTCGCCCTCTGATGACTCCAGTAAAACTGCGCCATCGGCGTATAGTAGGCAGTTGACCACTAAGTCTCCCATTTTCACTCCACTCACTCCATATCCAGGCAACACGTCCCAGAGTTCCTTTCGTACGACTATCAAATGCCTTCTCTAAGTCGACGAAAGTGCAGAAAAACTTTGGGTTATTATCCAAAAACTTTTCCGCGATTCGAGAAGGTTTGATCCATATATCCTCTTCTTGGTCTAAATCCACCTTGGGATTCCCAGAGAAACCTATCTGATCGCTCTTGCATTCTGATCGTCAGGATCTTCGTGTACACTTTGTAGCTAAGCTGACCAAGCTGATAGCTCTATAGTTTGAGCAGTCTAATCGTGATCCCTTTCCTTTATAGAAAGGCACAATGACTGCTCGCCTCCAGTCGTCCGGAACATCACCCATTTCCCAGCACAGGTTACAAAGCAAGTAGATGACGTCTCAGACCGCTGGTCCACCGTACTTGATCATCTCAGCTGTCATCTCATCCTTTCACGCTGCTTTTCCACATTTCAGACTTTTGATCGCTCTTACAATCTCTCCCATACTTATTTTATCCGCTAAAGGATCCTCGCTAGATTCTGTTGGAGGCAGATCTATGAGTAGATCAGCGGCATCATCATCATACATATCTTTGTAAAATTCACTCCATCGCCTGAGGACGTCTGTTTTGTCTGTCAGTATGTCATTGTCCTTAGAAAGAATCACATTCATCCTGCTACTAGCTGTGACACAACTTCTGGACTTCTTAACTCCCCCCAAAAAAGTTTTGCGTTGTCCTTGAAATTGTGTGCCAGTTTTTCGTCTACATTCATTAGAAACCTTTCACGCTCCTGTGCTATTATTTCCATCGTGCGAATTTTTAGCAATCGATATCTTTCTTTCGACTTTCATACTTTCACTTGAGCTGGACATAGCTAAATTGTCTTGCCTTGCATCCTTCTTCTTTTTAACTTCTTCTTTACTTCATCATCCCACCAACCATCGCAACTTTTGGTTGTCCGCCCTTTCGAAATGCCACAAACATCTTTCGCGGTGCATAACATGCTGGACTTAAGGAACTGCCAGCAAACATCGACACTCTTAAACACATCTGTCGACGGACAGGCTAGCTGTTCAGATACCCTTTCTTGATATCTGTCTCTAATAGCCTCTTGAAGCCTGCGATGCGGTCTGCGACTGCAGAATGCATTTAGTAAAACGCGGTTTTTTAAATATGTAAACAGACACTGTTAAAACACACTAAAGGTAAAAAAAATGCTAGTGCGCGGGGGCGGCATTTTTTAGTTTTTGCCCCACCTAAAAAAAATTGAAGATCCGGGGCTGTTAAAGAGTAAGTATATTTCGTTTCTTAAAATAACATATTATATTCAATGTTCTTATAAACATAATTGTTTGTTCTTTAGTAGGTATATAACAGCATTGTATGTAATACCATACCCTATTAGTCTGAGTGCGTCGTCATTCCATATTTAAACCGAGGAATTCCTCGGTCTGTGTACATGATAATAGAACTGATTAGTTCTGTCAACATGTACTATTGTCTAGATTTAAATAAAGAATACAACAATATGTAACACATCTAGGATTTAAATGTCCTTGAAGGTGAAGTGGAACGGCCCCTTCATATAATTGAGGGAGGTTTGCACAGTCTTGATCGGTGGTCCAGTCCAGTCGACGTGGAAGCTCTGTATCATCCTCGCTAGGAATGTTTCTACTTCCAGCTCGGCAATACGACGACCTAGAATGATTATTATTATAATAATATTATTGGATATATTAAGAGCCGTGGTGGCCGAGTGGTTCGAGCAGTTGCCTGCGACGCAAAGGTCGCAAGTTCGAATCCCGACTGTACCAATGAGTTTTTCTGAACTTAAGTACAGTGATTAGTCACACCACGAGCTTTACGGTGAAGGAAAATATCGAGAGGAAAACTGCATACGTCTGAGAAGAAATTCAAAAGGCGTATGTATAGTCGTGTTTGAGTAACGGCGATGGACTCGCCATCTGTCACGTTGGCACCTAATATACCTCTGGCGGAAAGTGGGTGTGTGGGTATTACTTGCACACCTCTGCCTACCCCTTCGGGGACCCTTGTGGGAAGGCGTGAGGATATATTATAATATTATTGGAATCTTGATTGCAATGATTGAAAGTTGGATTGTCGAATGTGAAACACTACGACCAAAGGCGAAGAAAACACATTGAGAGGAATTTTGTATATGTTTGAGAAGAAATTCGAAACGTATAATAGTTTTATTAGAAAAAATGACGATGGATTCGCCGTTTATTTAGTTGGCGTCTAAATATCTATTGATATCTTCTAAAATCACTTCTGAACACCTGTGACTTAGGTAAGGTGAGAAGAGTATATTTTTATTTTAGTTTATAGATACCAAATATTAAAGCACGCTATGGGGAACAGATATCGATAAACTTTTTTTGTCATGTTTACAAACCAATGCCAGATTAATCTTTACAGCATAGAAAACTACACTAGGAAAGCCAAATCGTGGAATGTGCTATAATAATAATATAAATCATTTTAGTACCTATACAGCTCCGAACTCCGAAGCCAAAGGGTCCAAACGCAAAGGGATGGGCATTCCCGTGATGCATAGGATCGGCCTTATCAGCCAGCCACCTCTCAGGAATGTACTGCTTTGCTTGCGGGTAATGTTCTTCCATCATCGACATATCATAGTGGCTAAATACTACTTGCATCTGTGATAATATTTAAAAATATTAAGAGCTTTTTTATATTCAACATGATGGTTTTCGCTTTGATACCCAAGTCAAAATTCAGGTTTGAATCCGGTGGTTTGATTCATTAAAAGCTTAACGATAAAGAAAAACCTGTGAGTATGAGTAGAAATTAAATGAGAAAATTCTAAACAGTCGTGTAAGACACGCAATCAGATTCGCCATTGTCACTTACATACTAAGTTGTTATTTGACCACTACCTAGAACCTTGAGTACACTTCTGGAGTGTGTAGGTATATATAATAAAATATGAATGTGTGTATGCAAAATAAAATTATAAAAAAAGTTTGAAAAATGCCAGCAAACATGAATTTAAAGGAAAATATCTTTAACTAGAGTGGCAACAGTTGTAGCCTAACCAGTAAAGAAAATCCCAGTCTGATCAAATTGCATCGTCAAAAGATAACTGGGTCTAATTGGATGCTAGTAGAAGTAACTTCTGAAGAGAACCAAAAAATATGAATTGGTAATAATAAAGTATAAAATGATCATGTAACAAAAAGCTACTTACGCCTTTAGGTATATGATACCCTAGTATATTGTATTCTTTGGAAGTTTCTCTTATATTTCCGGTGACAACAGGCAGTATCCTCATGGCTTCTTTGATGCAAGCCTTCAAATAAGGCTTCTTTTGCTCGTCGCTGTTCAACTGTTCCCGTAATTTCCTCTGTTTCTCAGGGTTCTTTGCCAGGAGGTACAGTGTGGCTGTGACGGTATTTGAAGCCTGTAAAAGATGTTTTGTGATAGTATAAAAATACCAAAAATTAGTCTAAAATCAGTGTTTGGGCAAAGTTCTCTTATGTGTTTTTGGGTCACGTTTCGATTGAAGTTTGAGTTGACAAAGTGCATTTGCGTAAAACTCTTAGCTAAGTTGGGTGGTATTTTTGTGACATCGAAATTTTTTTTCTTCACATTTTCTTTTTAATACACGCTTAATAATCTGAAATATTTCAAGGGGTACTAAAATGCATGCATCCACGTCACTCCAGTTAGGGACGTGTTTATATTTCAAATGGGTAAATAAATTCACTGTAATTATGAAAAATAAGATTAGTTCAAATACAAATATACTCTGAGACTAGTAAGTATATGCTATTTCAGGATAATAATTGTGATTATGGTAATTCGTGCAAATATTTGAATTGTATTGCAAGGAATCATGGGTCTGATGTTATCCCTTGTAAACTTTCTTATAGTTAGGTAGTTATTTATTGTAGTGCTTACTGTATCCACTCCAGCAAACAGCATGTCGGATGCCATAATCACAGCAACATCCTCGTTAATGTCCAATAGTTTCTCCAGAACTCCCTTTTCGTCATCCGATCTAACCTTTTTATTGGCTTTTATGTTTTCTATTCCTTTGTTGACGAAGTATTTTATGAGGCTGAAAAGTATTACAATACACTTTGAGGGAGGTCTGTAAGTACAATGTTAATCCTATGCTGTCTTGGTAACCATTAGTTTACTTTTACTTCTTAAGCCGTCGGTTGGTACTTTTATTTGCGTTAGACTTGGTACATCCTGTATTTGATAATTTATCTTTTTTCATTTGTATATCTTATCTATAGAAGTCCGTAGCCAAATAACACAATTTTTTGTGTTGTGTTCCTACGCGGTGAATAAGGTTTCCAGAAATGAGCTCCTTGGGGAGGGGGGAGGAATGTTACATTGTGTTGGAAGCAGAGGGATTAAACCCATTATGCTACTAACACACTGTAACTCTCCGAACACAGAGTGGCAACGCGCAAGTGATACTTCGGTATCGTGGGCGTAAATAGGCTACGGTAACCGTTTCCCATCAGGTGGGCCGTATGCTTGAAGCACCTTTAATTTACATTAGCAATTACGACAGATATTGCGTCTTATGTAACTTTGACACGGACACCAAAGTAGTGGTAACTTACTTTTCCTGTTCTTCGTAAAGTTTCATCGCCCGTCGAAAAGTAGGTGTGGAGATATATTTCCAGGGACTTGGTTTAAAGTCTAACTCTTCAGATATTTTGAAGAACTCGTGAATGCAACGAATAAGCTCCCTCTCTGGAGACCCCTCAGCGAGATTCGGATCGAAGCAGTTGAGGCGACACCCCAAAGCTACTGAACCGATGGATTCTAAGGCCCATAGATTCATTTCCACGTCAAATTCGCTTTGGATAACGTTTTTTTCGTCTCGGAGGGATCGTAGTCTATAAAGAAACACATCAAAAGTGAGAACGAACTACTTTTATTAATTTATGATGTGCCAAAGATTAAATTATAATCTTTGGCACATCATAAATTAATAAGAGAGGTAGGGCATAACGGGTTTCCCGTTCGAATTTGGAGCTGCCCGACTGGGGCAGGACCTCCACCTTATAGAAGTCCGTAGTCAAATAACACAGTTTATTGTGTTGTGTTCCTACGTGGTGAATAAGGTTTCCAGTAATGAGCTCCTTGGGGAGGGGGGAGGATTGTTACAATGTGTTGGAAGCAGAGGGATTAAACCTCTTGCTGCCAACACACTATAATACTCCGAACACAGAGTGGCAACACGCAAGTGATACTTCGGTATCGTGAGCGTAAATAGGCTACGGTAACCGTTTCCCATCAGGTGGGCCGTATGCTTGTTTGCCACTCATTGTTGTATAAAAAATAATAAAAGTAGTTCGTTCTCACTTTTGATTCCATTTTAAGTTATTATTATAAATATTTTTTTCTGGGGTATTTTATTTTGGGGAATAATTTAGTTTGATTTGTACTAATAATCACTTTTATAGAATCAGGTGTAATTCGATCGAAAATCAGATCAGGTGCTATTATATGGACAATATTCTAAATACAAAATACAAAAACAAGAAGGAGTTCGTACTTGCTTACCTTGCGATCATATCCATTGCAACCTCATCCAGAACATTACTGTAAAGCTTTATTGTTTTGGGCTGTAGCATCACTGGATTGACTGTCGATCTGAATTCCTTCCAGAGATCACCGTGGCTGTAATTTAACGAAACCATTAAGTTACGTGACGTCACATAGAATATAAAAGATGATAACGTTAAGAGTATTCGAATCTGGCAAGTGTATATATATGATGAGGGTGATGCAAGAGACCTGTTCTTCTGTTTACCGAAGTGGCAGGCAGGGCGTTTCTTGCCGGTTCTTTTCCATGGAAGCGACCAACCCGAACCTGCTTGCTTCTGCTTATTTTTAGACGTTTTATAAGTGCCCACCTGGGCCTATGTGAAATAAAAATATTTTGATTTTGATTTGATTTGGCGTGACTACATGTAGGTACCCGTATGTATGTAAGTTGTATAGATGACATGTTTAATGTACTAGTAGATTACGTATGCGGATCAAAGAAAGAAAACTTACTCCGTTATAAGCCCAGTCGGTTTTTGGGATTGACCGCTTTCTTTATTGTGTTTCTTTCTGTAGTATTCCAATGAGTAGAAGCCAGGCCTAACTGGCATCCAGTTTTCACCACGAAGCACCTACAAATAATATACATATTTTGTACATTATATTATATTATATACATTACATATATTATTACATTATATACATTACATTACAGTTCATTGATTAGTCAAACATCGAGAGAATACGTGCATATGTTTAAGAAGACTGTCAGCACATATAACGATTAATGATTGTATCTAGGTACAATCCTCTAATATAATGTATTTAAAAATTCTACGCGTTCCCGCAAGGATCCCCGAAGGGGTAAGCGAGGTGTATAGGTAGTACCCACACAACCACTTTCCGCCAGAGATATATTTTAGGTGCCAACGTGACCGAAGGCGAGTATTATTTTAATTCGATTATCATTGTAAATTATTATCCCTTATGGTACCTTATTACGATAAGTATATCAATGAATGACGTCAGAAACACGTACCTGCGCAGTGCCCTCGGCGTCAAATAAGAACAATAAAGTGGGCCTTCCAAACATTCCGTCCAGTTTTATGATAGGACCGTATTTCTCAAAAAGTATTTTAGAAAAGTCGGCGCCTTCAATATTATACAACATTCCTGTAATATTATAATTATAGATAAAAAAATATGTCGGAAAGAAAAAATAAATCGAAAGGTATGTTTGTAGAAGACGATCTTAGTTAGAACTTGGTTGAAATAAAAAAAAATGCGTCTTAGCTAATTTAGGAGGCCGCAATGAAGAGATTCTTAAAGCAATTGGTGTGTATGCGGGTATGATCGTAAAGTTGAAGGTAGGAACTTTGGTATTGATGATTTGGATATGTCTATATATATAGAAAATATGGGATTGGTTAACTGATATGGAAACTGATAAAATGTTAAAGTGTCTGTAGGAAGAGACAAAGGAAGACCATATTATCCTAATTACCTAGATCAAACCCATCGAATACTCAAGGATGGGAACGTCAAGAGTATTCGAAACCATGTACGAAGAGACTGAAGAATGTGGATGAAGCGTAAGAGGTGTATACGTTTAGTGTGGACTGGCTCTGCCTTCGTGATGATACCTGTACTCTGTTGTTAAGTATTTTGATGGATATGAATAGCTTACTGTGCCCAGCTTCAGAGGTTTGCTTTGTGTATTTATATCTCACCGCCCGGTAGGAAGTTGTGCAATTGTCCGATAAGAGGCAGCGATGGTGGTCCCGGTATGTCTTTCCATGATTTGAGATTAGTTTCTTCCTTTTCTTTTATTGCCGTGGCGTTTACAGCTACATTTCTGGATTGATAGAATAAACAATGAACACATGGAAAACCTTCGGGTATCGCTTTCGCATTCTGTAAAATCTTTTTGCACGCTTCTGACTGAACTGAAATCTCTACGAGATCTCGTTCCATATTTTGAGCATTTGTGGAAGGAAGCTCGTTTGTAATGACATAATGTTTGGTACCAAGTTGTGTTTATTAGTAAAGTCGGTGAAGTTAGTACTCCAGAATCAATCGTTTGGTATTTTTTCGATATTTTGTTTCCCTTCACTACTTATAATGATAATAAAAAGATGCGGTTCCTTAATGGTTATACGAGTACTAGTTGTTTCCTGTAATGTAAATATTGCAGTTACTAATGAGTTTTTTCTGAACTTAAGTACAGTGATTTACCACACGCAATGTTTGAAAACAAAAAACAACGTAAATAGACTTAACAGACATAGTCGCTAGGTGTCACTTAATTCGGTTTCGAAAAGGTAGGCTTTTTCGCATTCAAAGGAGTCCACTTGTTTCAACGATTTTCACATTGAAAATAATATTAGAAATCCATTTACAAAGTTTGCTCTGGAACATCTAGACTATATATACTATAGAATATACGTACACTAAGGCTGTTTGTTCTAATAATACGTACTTTAAAATAAAGACAAATTAAAAATTTTCAATATACCATTCAGGTGGCAAACAAGCACGCGGCCCGCCTGACGGTAAGCGGTTACCGCCGCATATGCAAGTATATGATACATTAAGTGTCTGAAGTACGAGAAGTACCCGTATAGTACAATGCTAAATTGTGACGTCCGGCTTCGATCATAGTCAGATATATGTAAGAGATAATAATTATCTTTATGAAGTCATTGGACTCTAGGTTATGTGATAATGGTCAATGTCAAGGTAACCCCGAAATGCGTAGTTAATCTTCATATGTACATGTATTAAAGCAATAATTAGTATATATGTCTACAAATTAAAAACGAATCAAGTTCGTTCATTCAACAGAAAAAGGCAGCACTTTTACTCAGCGGTGGAGAGAATATTTTTTTAATTATAAAACCAAATATTATTTTCTGTTTTAAATTGATACTGATTATGACACAATTTGTTTTATGATTTAGATTTATTATAATTTTTCATATTTCTTATATCTTCTCTCGCTACAGCATAATCTCGACGGGCCAATTATTATGCCGTAGAGTAAAGTGATAGTGAAAAAAAACCGTCAAAAAAGAATAATTACAGGTCCTCGGTTCCATCTCGAATTTGATTTACTGCTCCCTAGACATGATATACATAAATGTATGTATCATAGTTTTTTCTCAATATCTAATGTAATAATATTTTTCAAGTCACACTAGTATGTCCCAACTCCCAAGATTAGCGCATTTAAACAAGCATAACTGTGCCTCTCCATAATATTGTTTAGAGACAATGGAGATAATTAAGCGTACCTTATGAACTCTTTATTAACCGCTACCAAATTGAGCACAGATCGCAGTTTCGTCGGCTGCATATTTTTCGCTAGACACAAGTCGCGAATTTACAGAACAACTTAACACTTTCTTTAGAAAAAAAATCAAAAGTGACTGTATTAAATATTCACATTTGATTAATAAACTTTACAAATACGTTGATAGCGTCCTAACAACGCGAATAGATCGATGCAAACTACCGGACTGTATACAACCGCGAGTGTTTTTAAATTACAACGACCTTGGGTCTACGCATACCTACGTCGCCGCGGCGGTGATATACGAAAGTGTTCACTATGTAAATTAGACGATTGGTTCTTATTTATAGTTCCATACGGTTCAAATTGAAGCTTTATGTAATTTGCAATTGCGTGTTGGTTTGCGTAATATACGGAGCGGATATATGGGTGAATACAACGTATGTTCCAGGTGTTTGTCGTCAATATGGTTGAGATAAACTGCAATCAACTGATAGAGTTGTCATACAAGAGAGTTTAACAAATATAACACTATCTGTAATTTGTTCATACCTACATTATTATCAGATGGATTTCAAGAATCATTTGTCGCAAATTTTACATGTGAGACAATGATCATAAATTGAAGAGATGGGCTCTTGTCGGCGTCTCTTATAAATAATTTCTTCAGATTACCTCTATGAAGGACACGTTTTTTTATCTAACGGAAGCCCATACCAACTGATATATAATAATTATAATTACCTACTCATGCTATCATCATGCAATTTTGCATACAGGTTGACTGGACAAAAAGAAAACAAGGTACCTTTTTCCAGTCAAATGGTATTGTTCCCGAGGGTTGGTTTAACAGCACGACCTAAGGACATGAATAATCAGTCACATAGTGCCTGGAGTATAGAAATTCGGTGTTAATCCGTAAGAAAAACTACATACATATCAGAGAGAGCGGGTAGAGCGCTAGTTCTCTTTAGACTATTTCGCATTGTCCACATACTATTTTTTGTACATACTCACCGGTTTCGAGTTCTCTTGACGTTCCTATTGTAACCGATGGAGTAGATCTAGTTGTAACGTGATCGTTCTCTGCCACTTCTTCCACACACTATTGTACAGTATATCTGTCGTAAAATTTTCTTCACCCTCTTTTTCTAATATCCAGAAAAATAGTGAGCGAAGACGCAGTGTAAAGCGTAGTAGTTGTATATTTTGGGGCACCAGGGCTTACCGTCTTAATGAGGGTGAGGAGGCTTTAGTTACCATTCAGTTTGGGCTAAATAAGCCAGTTATGAAGGTCACTCCGTCTACCAACACCAACAACTCGGATTATGTTCTCTGCGATGAAACTGAGGAAGGAAGAAGGTAAAAACAAAATACATATAGGTAATTAATAATATAATAATACATATATAAATATGAAATATCTCTAGTATCAAAAAGTCCCCGTTTGGTGTAACTACGTATGCATTTAGTACTCTTTTTTCTATCACGCCGTCACACAAGGTTCCTCGAAAGGGTAGACAGGTATATAGGTATACACACACACCCATTCCAACCATTCTATCATATTCTATCACTTCTATATAGGTACAATTTTGTATTCACGAACGGAACTGTATACACAACGCAAAATGTACTTTCTGGTATCGACATAAATGACACATTAGATTATTCCAGTCGCAAATTTACCAAATGAGGCTCAGCCAAACATGCTTATTGTTTCTTTTGGAGCAAATAAAAAAATAAACAAGCCTTCTGTGACATTACTCCTTGAACATAAACCTTTTTGGCAAGGCAAATCCCTTTTGACGTTGTATTTATTCTATTTGCCCAGCAGCTTTGTTCACATCTTGAAATTACGATAAGCTTTATATGAAATATGTTATACGGCTTTTTTCTTTCGAGCTTATTTTCAAGTATCACGTCAATTAAATTGAGCGTGCTTGCGTGCAGAGTCAGTTTTTAACCAATCATTCAAACATTTTGGTATATCCCTTTTTCACTTCCTTGTTCTATTATAATGTACTTAGAGTATATATCCTCACGCCTTCCTACACGGGCCCCGAGGGGTAGGCAGAGGTGCTTAGGTAGTACCCATACACCGACAGATCGCGAGTTAATTGCCGTTACTCGAGCACGCCTTTGAATTGCTTCTCAGACGTATGCAGGTTTCCTCTCGATGTTTTCAACTTCAAGTTCGTGGTGTGACTAATCACAATACTTAAGTTCAGAAAAACTCATTGGTACAATCGGGATTCGAACTTGCGATCTTTGTGTCGCAGTCTACTCGAACCACTCGGCCACCACATCTTTATGTACTTAGAGGAGGAGGTTAAATTCGTAATATATATATATTTGTAAGTCTAGAGAGAACTGGCGCTCTATACTCTCTACCTACCCCGTTAGGAACTCGGCGTGATGATATGTATGTATATATGTACTTATAACCGAAAGCATATAGTAACTTCATGTAGCAGTGGAAACTTAGATTTTCTCTTCGTACTGTATTTTACGAATATTTATATATATCTTCATTCCTTCCCACAAGGGTCCCCGAAAGGGTAGGTTATGAGTAGTACCTGCCTTCCGCCAGAGATTATTAAGGTGCCAAATTGACGGATGGTGAGTCGCCGTTTCTCAAGCACGACATATGTACACCTTTTGATTTTCTTCTCCAACGTATGCAGGTTTCCTCTCGATGTTTTTCTTCACCGTTAAGCTCGTTTCAAACTTGCAACTCTTCTTGTTGTAGGCAAGCACTCGAAAGATATACGAATGTTTATAGTGTATATTTCCCAACAAATAAATAAATATAATACATGTATTATAGTAACAGAAAGCTGGAAAAGTAATTCAAAGGAATCGTGAAAGTTGTCGTCACTACTCCGCTTACTTCTTTAGTATCCTTGCGCGGAAGAGTTAATAAAAAGGAATTTAAACATGAAGGAGTCATTGTTTAGTTTTTCAATAAACATAAATGAAACATTTTGTTTCCATCTAATATAACAATAGTTGGAGACGAAACTATTCTAAAGTAACATCGCCATAGCCTTAGGTTAGTGTCGTATGCTAAAGTTTTGAAATTGGACTACTTCAAGTTACCAACTACAGCTAAAGTTTTGTGATTTCGTAAGACAGAGCTGGCAGGCTGGTAATATCGAGGCCATATGGCAAATACTTGCAGCGTACTTTAAGATCACGGGTTGTCTATACAATATATTAAGCACTGATTGTTGTTTTGTATCAAGTTTGTTGTTAAAAATATTATAACAATTATATTTTGACTATTTTTGCCAGCGGATTCACGAGCCGTTTAAATGAGAAGTACAATCAAACGGAACTACGCCAATTCCATCTATTGTAAGCATTGAAATTAATTATATGAATAAAAAATATATATATTAAGTTCAAACACAACATTCAAAGATGTAACTTGTAGCCCAGTTCCTCACTGAAGATATATATATATATATCATCATCATATCATCACGTCGAGTCCCTAACCTTACTTACCTACCTCTCCCCTACACTTACATACCTTTTTCACTTCGTCCACATTAATTAGTCTCTTCAGATATATATAGATAGCAATACCAATGGATCAATAATTGGGATATGGATAGGCGCGATGGCCGATGACGACGATGATGAGCACCAGTCTTTAGACTTACAGTAACTCGTAATATTGTAATTACCGATGTGTCAGGAACATGGGAAGGAGCCAGTGTATCGACACACGTAGCGTCCCACACTAAGGGCCGACCCATCCTCCATGGCATCAGAGACATACCGTCCGGCCTCCGGCCATCGCCGCGAGCGAGACCGACTGGTTCCAGCACAGCAGGCATGCCGGCGCTGACCAGAGATACATCATTTGTTTAGGCCATATATCTATTTTAGAACTCATATTTTAGTAATAGAAATAATAATGTAATTGTTTCGTTCTGAAACAAAACAAAAACGTATTACAATACTTATGTAAGGCTTAGTATGATGTTGCATTTCCAATGACCTTATAATTTATATAGTTTCACAGCTTACGAAAAAAGTGATGTATGATATTGACCATAATTCGTTATAATTCGATAATTGCTTATCGAAATTAACATGCGAATGCGCGAATGATTTTGGCTGGTATTCCAGCTCGGTTATTAAATTAATAGTCAACAAGGCGGACAAATTCGGTGCCCTGGTCTACTTTTGGCCAAACACTTCGACAACGAGAAAATTTGATTACATAAACTCTCCGTAAATAAGTTGTATAACCTATGTCTATGAAGTAGCTAATTCGTTTAAAGAATAGTGCCACTTCTCCGAATGTTCATCCAATATTCACTCTCATATATATTTTGTTAATTTAAGGAGAGATCCAGAAAATTAATGAGCTAATTGAAGTTATTTTTGTAAGTATAATTATTTATGACGGGTCAAGTGGTCAGTTTTCCTCGATGAACATTAGTATTTCTACTATAGCCTTGAATGCTAAAGGCAACTATTAATATCGTTTTCTATGACTCATAGTACAGCTAAGCTTTAGACTAACGTTGTGTCAGTGTGCAACGTTGATTGATTGGCTTGCATAGCTTGTTACTTGGTATAGGTAGGTATATCTGTATATTCTTGGATAATGTTATTAAGAGTTGTAAAGTTGTATACTTGCTTCGAAATGACAACATTATTCTTATTCTGTTCGTTGTAACGATACAACTTTATTTTTTTGTACTCAAAGAAACTCTAGTTCTCTAAAGTACTTTGGAAACAAATTCCACCATTTTTTATATTCTCGCCAAGTTGCAGTTTCGTTTGAGATAAACAATAAAAGTAGACACAAACTTTTAACGAGCTCAGGGGTGGTAACAAGTCCACGTAGTGAATACAATAAAACTGCCACAGGGTTATACGAATTGTTCCAATTTAGGATATGTTCGGAATAAAATTTACTACCGCGCCTTTGGAAGCCTGAAGAAAGCTCTACGGGATTAGTATACATTTTGATGAAACTTTGTGAACATAACAATCGATAGTATTTCGCTTTTAGAGAAGAGGCTACGAGTAGGGTTGTCTTACTAATGCTTTACCCTCAAGATAGCTGGTAACGCGTAATTTCTATTAGACAACCCTAATTATCCGGGAGATTTTGCATGACTACGTTAATAATGTAGTAAGCATTTTCACAATACATACGTCAAAGAAGGGACAAGACGTCACTATTTTAGAAGCAGTGCTGTGCGAGCGGCGAAGGATAACTTTCATGTCCAATGTATGTATCTAGTGCTCACGTAGTACTATTGGAGAAATTCTTCTGACTTGACGCCTTAGAACAACTTTAGGTAAAGGTGGAATATATAACCACTTTCCAGTTCTTTACTAATATATATATATTGATATACCAGAGTGACAAGAGAAGTGAGTCTCTTCGTTCTGTATCTTGTACGTCTGTATTTCTTTTTACCGGTTTTCTCAAAATCCTCTTTCACTGTCCCCCCATAATTCTGTAACATATATATTATGTGACAGCATTATGCTGTAATAATAATTTAATACCACATGATTTGCAAAGTGTAACCATGGAGTTCCTTGCTGGTTCTTCTCCATGGGAACGATCAACCCGAACCGTGCACCTTTTTTCGGCGTTTAAGGGCCCATCTAGGCCTATGTGTAAAAATATTTCGATATTTGATTTTGGCTGAAAAGATACCATATAAGCTACTGTATTACCTTAAACGCCTGTAGTAATTTACTTATCTTAACGTTGCACAGTGCATGCTAGCATTAAATTACTCAATCCCTGCGGACAAGCTTCACACGACAGTGTAAACTATATTGCGGTGTGCTTAAGTCTACTGTTAAATTTATTACATTATCATCATTGCTTTAAGAGCTAGATTCTTGTCGGAGTCTCAGACACAACTCCTTGCAGTGCCTCTGTCCAGTGGAATCCCTTTGACCTCCATATATGCCACTTGGTAATTGATTATACCAAATATTTATGAATATACTACAAAACTGTGCGTTTTATATAGCTTGACTGGTGTATCGCTTTGTTTTTATAGAAAAACGAAAGAATGGGTAAATTGTACAAATGTTTTAAATTCAAAAGTTTGTAAGATAACATTATAGTTCTTTATCAATCACACCAGAATGGCCGAGTGAAATTAATTTGATAAAAAACTACAATTAAAATCGACCTTATTTACGGAGATGAAGCCTCGGGTCAGAGGTAGTAGTCTAATAAAATTAAAGTCATTAAGACTCTGTACTGTTCAATGGTGCGTAGTGTCCTTGAGTATTGTTCAGAGGTATGGAATCCACAATATGCCGTTTATATCAACAGACTTGAGTCTATTCAACGTAAATTCCTGAGATTTTTACAAAGGAAATGTAATTGTGTTGATATTAGCTACCAGGCAAGGTGCGTCAGATATCACTTTCTACCTTTGCAGGTAAGACGGAACATAGCGGATACGACATTATTAGTTAAAATTTGTCAGAATGAATTGGACTCTCCGTACTTGCTCTCAAGAGTTGGTATTAAAATACCTAATAGATCTATGAGGCAACCATCGCTCCTGTCTATTACTCGCAGCTCTTCTAACTTTAGACAGAACTCTTTTCTGATAAGAGCTTCGGAAGCGTTCAATTCAGCAAGTTTAGACAAACTGGACTTATTTAATTCTAAAGCAGATGTGTTTAAAAGGACGCTGACTAGATCTTGGTTCTCTAACTGTGCAACGAATTTGTCATGATGGTATTTAGATATATATACATATAAGTAATAGCCTAGCTTAAACAAGCTTACTTTTGTTATATAACTGCGAAAACATGTTAATGGTTGTAACTTAAATATTGTTTATGTAAATTTAGATTAGATGTAACTGTATGTTTTCCTATTATAATAAAATAAAATAAATAAAAATAAATGAAGAGAGAACTATTAAAACTACCATTAAAAGGAACCTTTTTTTAAGAATCAGGTAACTGTATTTCCTTAAACTCCCATTAGATCTGAACATAAGCATGAAATATCAAACGGACATTATCCGGCGTTCGTAAGCGAAGCGTTGAAATAAAAGAGCTTTTAGTCTGTAATGGACATCTTTCACTGAGTCGCAAGTACTTTCTCTGTGACAAGTACTTGAGGCTGGCTCGTATTACGATAGGTAAGTAAAGTAAAGTAACTTTGTTTTACAATCCGTTGCTTTTTTAAGTGCCTTATAACTATATTGCGGTATAGCGGCGATAGTGCCTCTTCACAGTTTGATTTTAATTCGTCCCAAACGTGCGAGGTGCTCTACTATGATAATTCAAGAATGCAAAAGAAGCAGATTCATTGACTTCATATCCATTTGTCGATTGTATATTTTATGGCATAAAAAGCCGAGGTTGACTGGCACCAGTAGTCGTCTGCAACGAAAATATTTTTTTTGTATCATTCGTGAAAATTACCATTAAGTTTTTCTGTAATTATTATATTATTTATACCGATTAATTCCGACTCGAGCTTTACAGCGAAGGAAAACAACGAGATTAAATCTGAATATACTTGAGAAGAATCAAAGACGTTAAGTCAAGCTATGCATACTTAGCGGGAATGGACTCGCCATCTGTCTTAGCTAGCCCCCTAAATATGTATAAATTGTATTCTTTTCTCATTTTATATTCGCGTATTATATTTATGGTTTCTTAGTTATAACGAATACTTTTGTTCTTACACAGGCCTTTTTTACTTTCACTCTCAAGATCGACAGCATCGGACAGAAATTTGTATCGATCGTGGTTCAACTTGTGAGACAAAAGAGTGCGATCGAACGTTTGCACCAAGCCGTAAAAGTTGTCTGTTCAATTTTGTAAGCAAATCTTTTTTCACGGAGCCTTGTTGATTACCTAGCCGAATCGCTCTGATTAAAATAAGCGTTCGAGCAGGGATTTTATTGTATAGTGATCTATCGTGAACTGTAACAGAGGATTTACTTATTTAAGAAGGGCGTGAAGTGAGTTTAGCGCGGTAAACATCGCACGATATACATTAAATGTATGTAAATGTGTATGGTTTCACTAAGAAAATACATTAGACATATTATGTAGTTGTTACAATTCCTTACTAGGCTGGGCATGTTATAAGTTATTGATTCGTACAGAGTTATTTCTGTGAATGCGAAATGACAACAAGATACTTAATACTATAGTATGTAGCAATATTTTTGTTGTGCATACTTTGTACATATACACAAAGTACATGTACAAAGTAAATATACATGTACGAGTGTGCGTCTATGTGTTTGTGTGTCTAATAATGTAATCTCTTCAGTAATTGTTCAATTTCGAAGTTTCCAACGATTTCAGGCATGTATGAACCTTATGATGTTGCAGAAATATTTACTTTATAAAAAATAAAATGTAGGAGGTGATAGAAATCTTTTTGGAAAAGGTTTATATCACTGTTCATAGACTACTATCTATTAAAGATTACAGCAGGCATACCTAATGCACAAACGCCAATGTATGCATCTTTAAAATCACCGTAGGAATACAATTCCATATAGGATAGGTACTGTCCCAATTGAGCAACTCCAACCTCTTGCAGGAGATCCATCGTACCCTTTAATTTTTAGCTCTTCTATTGGCACCGAAAATCAAGTATAATAGGGTATCGAACGAACCTATGGGTCGTACATTGAGTCAATAATAATGTGATAAATCCTAGTCTTACAAAGTCGTGTTAGGAGTGCAGTAGGCAGAGAGAGACGACACATGTTGAGATATACGGGGCACTTAACATGGCAAATGTTTAGGATTAGCATAACAAATTATCTGGGATATTTGGACCGGAGTACCGTGTTCGTATCTCTAGAAGCTTTTAAATTATCAGCATTTTGAGCTAAGTACCAACTCAACATAAGTGATAGAGGAATATTATAAGAGCACAAGCATATAATATTTATTAGTATCCATATTTTTGTTTAAGAATCAACAATATTTACAAAAAACAGTTGTATAACTTATTTCTTACAGATAAAATATTATTTTATCATAGCCGCGGTGGCCAAGTTTGTTAGAGAGCAACACAAATATTGCCAATTCGAATCCAGACTGTACGATGAATTTTTCTCCTTCACCGTTTCGTTAGCTTGTTAACAAGCTAAATGGTTTTAGATTGGAAATTTCCATTTCATATCATTGATTCATAGACACCAAAAATCCCGTATTTTTTTATGTACCTTTAACTGTGAACGAAACAAAATACCAAGATGAAATTAGTCTACAAACTATAACAAACTTTAAAACGGGGAAAATAAGAGGCCACGAGTGAGGGTGACCATGATAAATGGGTCAATTCCCGTGAACTCGCCTTTATGGAATAAATATCCAGGCTTGGGGATGGGACTATCCATCATCGATGTGGGATTAGACATTTTCATAGTCATATTTTATAAATATTTTGGTTCTATTTCAGATATACACTTTATCATTCTTTTAGTAGTAAATGTAGATTTTTTATCTTTAACGGTATCTTTAATTTGCCTCACACCGTCCCATAAGGGTTCCTGAAGGGGTAGGCCAAGGTGTGTAGTAATGCCCCCGGAAATATATATGTATATATATACAGGTGGTATCAATTTTTTTATTTAGTATGTGACATTAAATAAATGTTTCCTGTGTCCCTTAAGTTGAATAAAAGATAGTGATGATAGTGGTAGATGGCACTCTGCTTCTCAAACAACTATTCATACGTATGTAGGTTTCCATTCAATGTAATCCTCCACTTTAAACCTTATTGTGTTGTTAATAACAGTATATAAGTTCAGAAGGAACTCATTTGTCTGGATTCAAATTTACAATATTTGCGCGCGACTACTCGAACCACTAAGCCACATGTGTAACCAATATACATTTACACTGGAAAAACTACGCATTTTTAATATACTTGATATTTTTAAGCATTTCAATATATTCTTTATTGCATAAAGCTAGGTTAGGTACTTTTGAAGATATTGAAGATTATTCCACCCGACCCTTTTTCTTTGTGGTCCAGCGTATAATTAGGACAAAACTCATTCTAGCAATCCGGTTGTAAGCGGAGTATTTTTTTTATTTGTCTTATAGTGTGTTCGGTAGTAATGAATCTTACACATTTCAAACATTCCAGGGTGGTTCGGTATTCGGTTTTCGGAATGCAATATCTGAAATTGAAATTGGATATAGATACCCCAGAAATAAGTACGATTATGTATCTCTTCTTTTCATTTATATTACTCTGGTTGATGTGGCTTCGTTAAGACTGATTAAATGCCTTCTTACTTACTTAAATGAGAAATCATCATCATCATATTATCATCACGCCGAGTCCCTAACGTTGAGAAAATCAATAAAAATTAAACTTCTATTGTGAATAACTTGTTACATCTCCGGACACCGTACATATGCACACCTGACGGTGATTGTGCAATGACGGATGGGACATTATAAATTCGATCACCCACGAAGCGCGGCGCCTTTTGTCTTCCGAACCTCGGACCAATCGGACACCCCTTAGTAACTAAGTACTCGTATAATAAGTGTCGTAGAAATAAGTACATTTTGTAGAAGTGAAATAAACACTTTAAAAGTCTAAAGCCGTGGTGGTCGAGTGGTTCGAGCAGTTGCCTGCGACGCAAAGGTCGCAAGTTCGAATCCCGACTGTACCAATGAGTTTTTCTGAACTTAAGTACAGTGATTAGTCACACCACGAGCTTTACGGTGAAGGAAAACATCGAGAGGAAATCTGCATACGTCTGAGAAGAAATTCAAAGGCGTATGTATAGTCGTGCTGGAATAACGGCGATGGACTCGCCATCTGTCATGTTGGCACCAAATATACCTCCGGCGGAAAGTGGGTGTATGGGTATTACCTATACACCTCTGTCTACCCCTACGGGGACCCTTGTGGGAAGGCGTGAGGATATAAAAATCTAAACGGTTTTTTTTGGGATCCTCCGATGTGCATCTTGTAATTAACAGAATTAAATAAAAATCTTTTTCCAAATAAATAAATATAAATGTTCCGCGTGAGAGGTTGGTTGGCATTTGGCAATTTTTAATTTCACGTTCTCTTCCCGTCAGACTTTCTGAATATCTGGCAGCATGGAAAGGCAAAAAAGTCAAAGTCAATATTTAGGCGGAGTAAACAGTGAGGTAGACAGGCAAACAATTAGGTTTGTTCGATAAAAAACAAGGGTGTGCCAAGAGGTCAGTCTTGTTATTTTTAGCTTAAGCTAACATAGTGTCGACCCAAATTTTATATGGTGCTCGTAATAAAACCTTACGACCTGTTTCTGTGTACAATTGACGTAGTTCATAGGGAATAAAAGTTGTCCCTTTTCCTGAAATTTTATTGAAATTGCTTTGGTTATTTCTATAGTACATTGGATAGAAATTATGCAATGCACTAGTTAGGCACCACGACCATTGTATTTACCGAAATTTCTAGTGGTACTAGTACAATTAAAGCGAAATTTTTTATAATGCTAATATTCAAAACCTTTAACTTGTATCACGATTCATTCCATGACGGACATCTGGAAACTAGACTAGACTACAACTTGATGGTACTACTTAGTTCTGAGCTCTTAAGGCCGCTGGTTGATGTTGGTATCACTCTGGAGACGGATCTAAAAGAACGAAGAAGAAAGACGTATGAATAGTCCTGCTTGAGAAAAGGCAATGGACTCGCCGCCTGCCACATTGAAGAAAGCAAAAAAAGCGTGAACGATATAGGTTTTATTATTATAGTATGTTGTGAGACTGATGAATATGGATGAAGCGAAAGAGGTATGTATGACGGTGTAGCGGTCAGAGCTCCTGACTGCGAAGTTTCAGGTCGCGATTTGATTCCCGTTGAAGGAAGATATTTGTGTGATAAACACGAGTATTTGTACCAAATTCTATGTTCCAATGTTCTCTATTTCGATCTATATAGGTATGTATATCTTTAGTTTGCATGGTACGAAATTTGCTTAGTTTTGGATTAGGTCAATTTGAGTGTTATTGTCCCAAGGTTTTTATTTTTTTTATACAGAACTGGAACTACTCTCACCCCGTAAGGGATTCGGCGTGATGAAATGTATATGTAAGTATGCAAATATGTTACGTTTCTATAGAAAATATCCGGAAATTATGAGAAATCAAAACCATATCCCCGTGTGTATCTATATAATATTCATAGATAATGAAACTGGAACCAGTTAATTTTGCACACTCAGCAATAGTGTATGTATTTAGGCGTCGTTGAATTATTAATGCGCCCGAACACGAGGCTGGCATTTGATTTGGCTCGAACGGATTACTATATAGTGAGCCCACGTCACGTTCTCAATGCTCAACGAACCAGGATATTTGATATACGTTGTCACGACTTGGGTACTATAGAAAAAAGGAAACTTCTTAAGACGTGAAAACGTAAAACTGAAAACTTTGGTCGCTCGTCTGAGACTACATTTTGAAACAAAGTGCCATACGATGATTCTCGCTATCATAATATATATATCCTCACGCCTTTCCACAAGGGTCCCCGAAGAAGGGGTAAGCAGAGGCCTATAGGTAGTACCCACACATCCACTTTCCGCCAGAGATATATTTTAGGTGCCAACGTGACAGATGGCGAGTCCATCGCCGTTACTCCAGCACGATTATACATACGTCTTTGAATTTCTTCTCAGACGTACGCAGCTTTCCTCTCGATGTTTTCCTTCACCGTAAAGCTCGTGGTGTGACTAATCACTGTACTTAAGTTCAGAAAAACGCATTGGTACAGTCGGGATTCGAACTTGCGGCCTTTGGGTCGCAGGCAACTGCTCGAACCACTCGGCCACCACGGCATGTATTCTATATCATAATTAAATATTGCGAAATGCCAGATAGTTTAACTAGTAGAAGGCTAACAAAAATGTTAGGCTATGTTTAAATCTAGGTCATAAGCTAGTTTAATAAACAGTCCAAGCTAGGTAACAGGAAATAGTTACTGTTATTAACCTAGTTTGCAAATGCCATCTTAGCAAGATATACTATCTTAGTTCTATATCCAGCAAATAGCGCGAATACACTTCCATTGTTAGTTAAACACTAGTTTGAGATATCTAGTTGGTCAGTGACAGCTTAAGCTATGATTAACTACTACACTGAAGCGAGATTATTTTGAAGATGAATAGTTGGCTTTATATCAACATCGCCGCTAGGTAATTATAATATAATGATAATATTCACTTTCACAATCACACCAGGGTTCCTGAAAGGGTAAGCAGAGTTGTAACAGCACCCTCTTCTCGTCAGAGATACAGTTAGGTATCGACGTGATAGATGGCGAGTTTAATGTCGTTTCTATTATGCATGTCACCATTGCCATACTCAGAAAATGCTGATTGTTTGAGCAACGTACGTTCTAACCTTCTTGTCACAGCCGTGTCTTAAAATCCTGTTTCTATAAATCTTCTTCACGGCTTTCCACAAGGGTCCCCGAAGGCGTAGGCAGAGGTAGATAGGATAGAGATAGATAGGACCCACACACTCACTTTTTCGTCAGTGATCTATTTTAAAATAAAAGCAAAAGTGTGTGCAAGAAGAGGCAGAGGATGGCCACGTTCCAACTACCTGGATAAAATTGATCGGACGCTCAAGGACGGGAACGTTAAGAGTACTCGAAACCGACGAGCATGTATGAAGATACTGATGAATGTGGACGAAGCGAAATAGGTATGTAAGTCTAGAGAGAACTGGCGCTCTATACTCTCTGCCTACCCCGTTAGGGACCTGGCGTGATCATATGTATGTATTTATGTATATATTTTAAGTGACCGGTGGCGAGTCCATCGCCGTTACTCAAGCACGACTATACAATACGCCTTTGAATTTCTTCTCAAAGGTATGCAGGTTTCCTTACGACGTTTCACCGTAACGCTCGTGGTGCGACTAATCACTTATCTTTTCACTAATCACTTATCACGTACGTAAGCTCGGAAAACCTCATTGGTACAGTCGGGATTCGAACTTGCAATCTCATTATTTTTGTAAGTCTTGACAATAATAGCCTACATACAAGTGTTACAACAATACAATTCTCGACAATATCAAATAGTTACGAAGTCGCGGCAACATATACGTCGTATATTTCATTCCAGTATCTCTCCGATACACGAGTGAAATAACTAATAGACTGTATTATTCCTCGAATGATGTATCACCGGCAGTTACCTAGGAAGCTTCAATAAATCACTGAAGACTTGCCTTCTCCGTTTTATCGTACATCGTAATTACTGCTTCAAGGTACACTCAAGCTAGCTTTATTGACTCTTATTGAGTTAATATTATATCTGTCGGTTCTAGTAGTCAGCGTTATGAGTTTCACATTTATCACATTGGCCGTGGTGTTCAACGATAGCGTCTTTGCCCTAGTCTTAGTCGCTTATACTTACAGTAATTCACAACTTCGGTGTTCGGAAGAATCAGTTGACTTTGTATAACATGTCGGGCTTACGATTTAGTTGAATATCAACACTACATTCAATGGCCAATTCATTTTGAAGTACGAATCTATACTAATATTATAAAGGGGAAACATTTGTAAGTATGTTTGTGTGTAAGTATGTTTGTGTGTAAGTATGTTTGTATTGAATAGGCTCCGAAACTACTCGACCGATATGAAAAATTCTTTCACCATTGGAAAGCCAAATTCACCCCGAGTGATATATATTTTCTTTTATAAAAAAATCTTATGTCCACCCATGAGAAGAAGAGAGAAGCCGGGACGGACCGCTAGTGTAATATACAGGGCGTCTTAGAAAATAAACACTTGCTCATATATTTGATAGGGCTATGAAAGGACGCAAATAAATGTATTGTATGTAATGAATGTATTTTTTTACATAAAATAACTTCTATCAACAAACGCCAAGAAAACATAGAGTAGGGTCACTAATAAATTCCCACGTTTCCTCGATAGCTTTTCGAAGCTTAATATTCCCCGTCTCCTCGACCTAAGGTTTGAAGTATTCTCAATATTGTCATGGCCGTGCGTGTCGTAGCATTCCGAGTGGGAATGAGTGCTTCCCAAGATTGCTTCATTAGTTTAACCGGGAAAAGACTTAAGGAATATGAAACGAAATAAGTGTACATATTTTATACCGGGATTTTTTATCAGTCGATCGTAGGTCGCTTAAGGAGACTATACAAGATCATTATATATAAAATTCAATTTTGATTGAAATACTTATAATGTAAACTTTTATTCATGCAATTTACATCATCTTATAGCCTGCTATAAATAATTTAAACCATATGTTAAATATAAAAGATAATTGTGGTACCAAATTAGAACTTGTACACATATTTTTATTAAGTACTATCGATTGATATAAATATGATGGGAGGATTAGGAGTACTCCAAATCTTCGGGGATCTAAGACACGATTGATGAATGTGGAGTGTAACAAGTCCATCACAAAGTGCAATAGATGACTGATTTCGGTGAAAAAGTCTCGAAATGTTTATTCCAATCCATCAAAATAAGATCCCACAGATAACACTGACACAATTTATATTCCACATCGATAGTGCTGACGTTAATGCGAGGGATCAAGTGCCTTCTAAATTGAATATTCAATACAATATGTTTACATACTAGATGCGATCCCTGTCCTCCCTTTTAACATTAACCTCCCAAGGCCCATGATTGGATCGTATAGATATTATCCCTCCAACTTCAAAAGTTATTAATACAAGCTCCGGGTAAAAATTGTTTTCATAAGTGAATCATAAATTCAAGAACTGGGCTCTTGTCGGCGTCTCTGATGCAGTCTCTTCATTTACATCTGTGATATAAGATTTAAGGTATTAGATAGGAACTAAACATTTTAATCTGAAATGAAATATATCCTTTGTGTTAATCCAGATCATAATTTATATCTATGACCTTTTTCAACAAATTTCGTTCAGTTATTTTTGCGTGGAAGAGGAACGAACATGCTTGCAAACTTTCGCATGAAATATTAGTATGGCTTCGACAGAAATAGGTGCCAACGTAACAGATGGCAAGTCCATCGCTATTACGCAAGTATGACTATACATACGCGTTATAATTTCTTCTCAAACCTATGCAGGTTTTCTCACGACGTTATTATTACCGTAATGATTGGCAAGTGGCTGCTAAAGTCGCGGGTGAAATATAAATATTAACGTAAATGAAATGTACTTCAGACCTGAATGCCATAAGTAATTCTTATGGTGAATATGTGTGTAAATGTATGTGTGTCTGTGTATTCAATTAACTAAATAGTGAGTAGTAGATTGGTGTTACGTGATCTCATGGTAATGCTACTAAGTCAGATTTGCAGCCAGACAATAATACATAATTTATCGGGGCATAAGCGGAATTGTACGAGGAAATTGGCAATTAAGTTGTAGGATTACATAATACTTAGCGGTTTGTGAGCAAATACAGAGCTATACCAATAAATCGTACCGCACCAGCTAAAACAGATATAAATTGGTAACACGTGACGTTGCTTTTCTAAAATAAGTAATATTAATAAAATACAATATTAACAAGAAACTGTTGCAAACCTTACTATAGACAACATACTTGAACCGAATCCACATCCCGCGGAAACGTGCCAACGAAGACTAACCGTCGTTACATCGTTGTCGAACTTATGATGGTTGGAGTTGCTAGCAGCATTAGAAACCAACTTATTCTGCTTCTGACACAGTCACTTCATTTCTGGAAACCATAGTCACTGAAAGAACACAATATTACCAGGTAGGCTATATTTGGCTGCGATGTTCTGTTAAGTATAGGTATTGCTGAGCATCAATTTTTAACGGGAGATCTCTTTGTGCCCACCGGAGCCTAAGGACGGATTCCTACCAAACACGTTTATAGGAACACAAACGTAGGCAGAATATAGCTGCGATATGAATTAAGCTTGAGTGAGTATAAACAGAATTAATTACCCAACTGAGGCAGATGCTCCCATAATTCATTGCTTGTTAAGTCATGTATAATTGTCAGTCGTCTAATGAGGTACCATTGTGTTGCTGATACTTTATTGGCACTTAAAACACATGCGTAACATTTAATGTAGAATTTAAAGCTGTCGTTAAAAGTAAATTAATTCAAAAGGCTTATTATAAAACATCAGATTATTTTAATGATGGCCATGCATGGCAATGAATTGCTCCTCTTGTACAGAGTTTATATATGTAACTTTAATCTTTCCTACCCCTACGTAAAAGGGAACAAATGTTAAAAAAGCAAACCGGGGAGTTTGTTTCGCCGTTTCTTCTCCTGGCAGCTATTTTTTCTTGGAAACGGTGGTAACTTTGGTAACTTTAGTCTATATTAAACGTGACGTTCAATAAGTGTTCCCTGTGTCCCTTATGTTGAATAAAATATTTTGATTTTGATTTGATTTTGATACTGGCTATCATATTGTCATCTAGAGATGATTCTGAAGAAATGTGGGTAATTCTGCAGGTAAAAAGCAAAACTAAATAGGGCCGGGCCACCTTATTACGGTTGTGTTAATGTTAGCGATCCGCCCCGGCTTCATACGGGACTAGAGCATATTATGCATGCATACATGTTTTCTCTGACACATATATTGTATTGTCATGTCAAAAGGTCTCAAGACTATATTCGCTATTTTCAATAAGTATTGTCATATTTCTATAATAACTACCAATTATCACAAAATTGTAACACACACCTGAATCTTTTTCATAAATCACTCTACCTGTTAGTGAAAGCAGCATATAATCTGTTCGGTATTTTTTAAGGTTATCGCAAACAGACAGACGGTTGCGGCTAAAATATTGTATAATATATATATCCTCACGCCTTCCTACAAGTGTCCCCGAAGGGGTAGGCAGAGGTGTATAGGTAATACCTACACACCCACTTTCCGCCAGAGGTATATTAGGTGCCAACGTGACAGATGGCGAGTATAATGTACAGGTTTAAATTGACCATCATGCGATACGATTAGTAATTTGATTACGCCCTCGTATAATTGTTACTGATAATTAAATCTCTGCAGAATTAATTAAACATCCAACTGTGGAAGTTTTCTCATCAAAATTAGTCGAGTTGAAGGCTTTCATAAAAAATAACTGTTTATTTGATTGTATTTGCTTCCCACGTGTTTCACAATTAATCCAATATTGCGGAATTATTTTGTGATAATCGATCATCAGATTATTTAATTTCACTGTCTGAGAACTCGGAGAACTTGAAATGAAATGTATTTCGAGTTTGTTTGTGAGTTTCCACAAAGGTGGCAAATAAGTAAACCACCCGCCCGATGGCAACCATATATCATAGCTAATAATAATAATCCTTCTATTTTCTCACGCCTACGCACAAGAGTCCCTTAGTAGAGTAGAGAGAGTAGTGTAGGCAGAGGTGTATAGGTAGTACCCACACACCCACTTTCCGCCAGAGATAATTTACGTGCCAACGTGACAGATGGCGAGTCCATCGCCGTTACTCAAGCACGACTATACATACGCCTTTGAACTGCTTCTCAGACGAATGCATCGATCTTTTCTTCTTTGCTCTCAGGTTTCCTCTCGATATGAAGGTCGTGGTATGACTAATCAACAGTGATTATGTAACCGTGTATTGTATTTTAATTAACTTAAGTTCAAAAACTGCAGTCGGGTTCCAATACACAAGTACAATTTATACGTTCACATATTGGATTTTTGGTTATTTAAATAAGTCCACTTTTGAGGGGCATGCTACGCAATGGTCATGTTTTTTTAAATTTACATTAACATGACGATCATGGTAATTCAAAACACAGTAGATCTATTAATTAGTTGATACAAGTTGATGACAAATATAAACTTTGATGACACAAAAATATAGTTCCCATTCAAAACCTGTAAATAGAGGTATTTATTTGACTCCAGCTTTTTCAAAACATGCTTGGTTATGCCTTATTCATTCGGACCATCGCCTAACAGTACTTCCGCAAAGGCACTGCAATAACAAAGAATTTTAAATATGAAAAGCTTACCGGAAACTCTATGAAACCCCAAAAGAATTCTGAAAGGATTACGGGTACGCTTTCTTTGAATCACAATAGGCGCTTATTTTGAACAAGAACATGAATACAACACTTTACACAGCGTGCGTCTTAGTTTCATTAGGTTTGTTTATCCCCTTGCTCATTAGTAAGATAAAATATATATATATATATATATATATATATATATATATATAAATATAAGATAATATCCTCACGCCTTCCCACAAGGGTCCCCGAAGGGGTAGGCAGAGGTGTATAGGTAATACCCACACACCCACTTTCCGCCAGAGGTATATTAGGTGCCAACGTGACAGATGGCGAGTCCATCGCCGTTACTCAAGCACGACTATACATACGCCTTTGAATTTCTTCTCAGACGTATGCAGGTTTCCTCTCGATGTTTTCCTTCACCGTAAAGCTCGTGGTGTGACTAAACACTGTACTTAAGTTCAGAAAAACTCATTGGTACAGTCGGGATTCGAACTTGCGACCTTTGCGTCGCAGGCAACTGCTCGAACCACTCGGCCACCACGGCTTTTTTTTTTTCATTAGTAAGAGAAAGCACCAAATAATGTGAGCGTGGAATTGAAGGTGGAAATAAAAAAAAATGCCGAAGCAATGTCACTTTCCATATACCAAGATCAATTCGATACAACGACTCAAGGATCGGAACATTAAGAGTAGTCGACACTGAGTATGAAAATACAGACGAATGTGGATGATGCGAGATCTACATGCATGAAGAAACGATGATGATTGCTGAATAATTATCAGCATTACTTACCATCTCCGACTTGAATTTCATGCAGGTTGTTGACGACGACATGATGATGATCATGCATCCGTGATAAAGCTACAGTTACTGTTCTTTCAAGTATAATGAAATAAAAAAAAATTAAAGTACAATTTTTTAAATAAAAAATACTGTAAAAAATTATATAGAGCCAAGCACGTGTCATACCTCAAAGGATTGTCACAAGGGTGCGAGCTCAAAGAATGTCATCGCTTGGGGCTATGTTTGGCTACATAATTGCGAATACAAACAGTCCTTTTATGGTTGTCTTAAACGATATGATACTGATAGGTATGTACATTTAAAAAGTCTGTTTTCCTTAGATACATGTTGTTTGCAACAACATATATAATATGAATGCAACAAAAAAATTAAAATTAAACTATTTGTATTTATATATGGTTTATTGTCATCGTAAATTTTAGTCCCTTGGCAAATCCTGCGACAAATCTGCTAAAACATACGCAAAAGCAGTATAAAATGCAGCGCAGTCAATAACATCATCAATATTTTGAACGTTCAATGTATCACCATCACTGTGATGATACCAATAATACTGAGAGTTATTGTTCAAAAGAGACGCTCCAGGTACGCCTTCCTTTATAAAAATCGATATATCTGAGCCAGGCCTATCGCTTTCTTTAACTAAGCTAATGGGGGCAAATTGTTTCATCACTTCTTTCACAATACATTTCGCTCTTTTAGATCCAGCTATTTCCACACCAAGCGGTTTAAATGTTCCCTCATCAGACTCCATTATGAAATTAATGTTTGGTAGTTCATTTTTATGCCGCTTCAGGTAGGCAAATGCTCCGACTAGTCCCGGTTCTTCTGCTGTCCACAATATGGCTCGTAGTGTTCGCTTTGGTTTTAAATTCAAATGATTTATCACAATAGGTGCAAACCAGCTTATAAACATGCCACCACCATCATCCATTGCTCCTTGACCTACATCCCAGCTATCAATATGACCGGAAACGATAACTGTCTTCTCCGGATTAGTTTTACCTTTAACGTCAATTATAGTATTACGCGACGTTTTCATATCAAACGTACTTTTCATATTAATATGTAATATTATCTTTTTTCCTTTATCTTGCAATCTTTTCAATAAATCTGCATCTTCATGTGTGATGGCTGCTGATGGTATTTTTGTTACATTGGAACCATAGTACTGGGCACCAGTGTGAAGACTGTATATTGAAAATGGAGTGATGCTCCGCACTAGAGATGCAACAGCGCCTTTCATTGAAGCCTTTGTAGCGCCTACTGCTCTATACGCTACTGTGTCACCGTAACTGACAAACGGAACATCGTAAACTACAATTTTACCCCTTACTTTTTCTGTATCTAATTTAGCAAGTTCGTTAAAGCTTTGAACGACAATCGCTTCAGCTGTGATTCCCTCAGGCGGTGTACTGACACTGGAGCCTAGTCCCAATATGGCAATTTTTTTTTTACGTGGCTCAATCATTCTTGCATATTCATGACCACGGACCCAGTGGGGAACCTGAAAATACTTGAATGTATCAATTATGACATAGACTTTATTTATCCTTTTAATGTTATAGATTAATGAATAAAATACAAACATGTGGACACAAGATAAATTATATTACAATTTATGAGTTGCTATAGGCAAAAATAAATATAAAATCTCTATTAACTTCAAAGTGTTCGATCTTCATTTGGATGAAACATAAAAAACAACACACACAAGAGTGGTAGGGCATAACGGGTTTCCCGTTCGAATTTGGAGCTGACTGGGGCAGGACCTCCACCTTATAGAAGTCCGTAGCCAAATAACACAATTTATTGTGTTGTGTTCCTACGCGATGAATAAGGTTACCAGTAATGAGCTCCTTGGGCAGGGGGAGGATTGCTATATTGTGTTGGCAGCAGAGGGATTAGTCCCATTATGCTGCCAACACAGTATAATTCTCCAAACACAGAGTGGCAACGCGCAAGTGATACTTGTGATACGTTTTCCATCGGCAGAGCCGTTTGCTTGTTTGCCACTCTTGTTGTATAAAAAACATCTTAAGTAGTATTATTGTTCAACCAATACTTGAAAAACAAACCGGTAGTTCCTCTGTAGTAACGTCAGTAACTCCATTACTCTTTGTAAGTTGAATCATATGATCAATTGCGTTTTCTAATACATCGCTGCCTGAGACGCGAGCCCCAAAAGTATCAATAAAATCCGTGTACCTGAAAAGATAAATGAAAAGTATGTTGTATCATTGTTACCACACATTTGAGTATTTATTAACCGATGTTCTGCAAATAACATAAATAAACACACATAACAGAATCTGTGAAAATAATCGTATCCATTTTTTTTATCCTGCCTTTGGTAAAACGAAGCTGATGGTATGCGGCTACCACGGTATTTTAAATAGCAGGCGTATTAAATGCGCGTTTCCAACCCAAACATATCTTTTTCATTGTTATACGTAAGTTGTTGAATGGTTGTGATAAGTTCATCGAAATGAACGGAACCATTGCGATAAGCTAAATATAATTTTATTTCACAATGTACTTTGTTATTTTGTCGGTAGTACAGGTCTACTCGTATTTCTTATCGTTCTACGCCTGGCATTCCTATTAATAATTCTATAATGTATTTACCGGTTGAATACTTGGCGTCTGCAAAGTCCGTGGAAAGTATTCGTACACCACTTGCCTTTCCTTCATGAATCTTAATAATAAAAATAAATAACATTTGTTTATTTATTAAAACTTATTTCTGTTGCTGTAAAAATAATAATAATTGAAGGTATAGGAGAAGGTACCCGATTGGTTCGTCAACTCATACGCTTCACATGCAAGCCTGCTATAAATTATGAACTGCCTACCCATCCAGGGACTTACACATTATCACGCCGAGTCACTAATAGGGTAGTGGAGAGAATAGAGTGTCAGTTCTCGCTAGACTAGACCTCTTTCGCTTCGTCCACATTGATCAGTCTCGTCATACATATTCGCTGGTTCTGGTTTCTGGACATTAAACAAGTCGAGTTACACGATGTGAGTGTGTAATATGCATTTAAAACTATATATGTTAATAAAACAGTTTGATTTAGAAGAAATAAAATATACCTACTATAGATAAAAATATTTCCTGTCGCACACAAAATTTAAATTAATTATGACATATCCAAATCAACATCTCGAAAACGGCTCCAACGATATTAACCGAATATCATCCGAATAAGAAGATAATTTCTCCACCGACACAGCAACACTAAAGCTACTTCAGTCGATGGCGTTGCTTAGAAACACTAAGCCAATGAGTTTTAAGGTTTTGAGGTTTAAGGTTAGTCCAAAAAATCTATTGTAAACATATTATTGATAAAATATGTCTTTTTAACTTAAAATGTCTGTAATTAACATTTCATCAGTACGTAATTCGTATCTAAATATAATTTCCAAAAAATACGATCTACCAAATAAAAGTACCGGTCATCCAGGTACAATGCATTAAAACACTTACATATATGCATTAAAACCCTTACATATATGCATTAAAACACTTACGCTGCATACATCTGTTTGCCCAAGCCACCATTTTTTATTGCATCTATAATCCTTCCGGTCACGTTTCGATATGATTCTATTTCGTTGACCAACGCTGGGGCTAGTGAGCAATTGTCGTCTTCAAAGCGATTTATTATCACATTGGAATTCACCAAACCGACACTTATTATCAGGCAAGTAACCGAATACATTGCCTTGTTGCCTCGACGAGGCATAGCGCAGAACTAATGATGCCTCTCGCAATTATTGTTATTATATACGTTGCTAATGAGTGTGCGACTGTGCATTAGGAATGGAGAACATACTCGTACATATCAAATCACACCGAGTCTCACGCGTGATACGCAGATGGAGTAGAGCGCCTGTTATCTATAGACTTACAGAGCTCTCGATTTATCCACATTCATCAATATCTATGTATGTTTGCCGGCTTTAAGTATAGTTACGTAATTGTTAAATGATTGTTTTTTTATATATTCGTCCTGTCTTAGGAATTTTTAAATTGGTTGTTTTTATAATAACTCACCGCAGGGGCCACTGAAAGGATAGAGTAAAACTAAATTTTCGTCTGAAATAAATCTAGGTGCTCACGTGACAAATGCCTAGTCTGTCTATCGAGTACTCTGTACGTGCATCCTAGATTTTTTTTCTCGATAGTAACAGTAATAGTAATGCTGTATCCCGATATTTGCCTTAACTATAAAGCTCGTCGTAATAAATTTCTGTTGTTTCAAAAAAATATTTGAAATCCCCATTGTTACAGACCACCGCGGCTCGAACTGGTAAGATTGCTACCTGCTGCGGGAGACTATTTCTACCGCTCGGCCACCAAAGCTGTAATACATGCAATTTATATTCAAATCGTTAATACCTAGGTTATTTTGCATCATTATTATAAGCAAAATTGTTTGTAAATTTATATATTGTATATGTATATCCACGCCTTCCCACAAGATTTCTCGAAGGGGTAGGCACACCTTTTCGCCGTAGATACTACTCGGCCAGAAGAGCTCTCATATGCTGATAAGTTATTCTACGACATGCTGATGCCCCATGGTGAATATCAAAAGTGTTGTTTGTATGTTTCACAGACAATATCCATCTTTATTTTCTATCCTTTACAAACAAATCCCTTATAAATTAAGGCCGCCATATACACCATTTCGGTTTCAATAAAAAAACTCGTCGGAGTTTCATATCACGTAGTGTGAAAATTTCGTCGCACTTCTCACGAGGAACGTGACACAATTGCAAAGTGTAGATGGAAATGTTTATGTTGTGTGTATTTTAATTTGAAAATTAAATAAAGGAAAATAAAATCCATTGTGGCAGGTACACTTGTGGTTTTATAGTATAATAATATAATATATCCTCACGCCTTCCCAAAAGGGTCCCCGAAGGGGTAGGCAGAGGTGTATAGGTAATACCCACACACCCACTTTCCGCCAGAGGTATATTAGGTGCCAACGTGACAGATGGCGAGTCCATCGCCGTTACTCAAGCACGACTATACATAGTGTTTTTTTAGTAATTTGGCAAATTATATATGCGAGCCAAATCGATTTGACTATCCTAATGAATACTGTAAATACGAATGTCTGGACGTTTGTTACTCAATTTCGCCAGAAAGCCCGAACAGAATTGAATGTGATTTGGCACAGAGATAGATTAAATAAATACCTGGGACAATTCCACACAAATTGACCTAGTCCCAAATTAAGCAAAGCTTGTGTTATGGTAACTAGACAACGGTATATCTACTTATATAGATAGATATATACTTAAATACATAGGACATCCAAGACTAAGGTACAAATATATATATCCTCACGCCTTCCCACAAGGGTCCCCGAAGGGGTAGGCAGAGGTGTATAGGTAATACCCACACACCCAAATACTAGTATAATATAGTGTTCATAACACAAATATCTGCCCTCAGCGGGATTCGAACCCGCGACCTCAAGTTTCGCAGTCAGGAGCTCTAACCACTAGACCAGACGGTCGTCGTCTATTAATAGCTGGATGGACACAAAATATGTTTTGTTTTCAAAATAAATGTAATCACGCCGAGTCCTCAACGGAGTAGTAAGAGAGAATAGAACGCCAGATATCAATACTTACATATATCTCTATACTTACATACCTCTTTCGCTTCGTCCACATTCATCAGTCTCTTCATACGTGCTCGTCGGATTTGAGTACCCAGTTTCTCAGAAAGATGCTATTCTTACTAAACTTTTGTGTAAATCTTTTGTTTTTAAGGAACTCTTTAAGATTGTTGACTTTTAAATCCATTAATTAATTGTCCGATATCATTATTCTGTTACAGTATAGATCTTCGCGCCTTCTCATAAGGGTCCCCTAAGGTAAGGTAGGTAGAGGTATATGGGTAGACCCGGGAAATTGCAATCCGGATGCCAATGGTACAGACGGCGAGTCCGCCGCCGTTATTTAGGCACGACCATTACATACTCGATCGTTTTTAAATTTCTTCTCAACGTATACATTCTTCTCCATGTTTTAACTTCACCGTAAAGCTCGTAATGTGTCTTTTAATCACTGTACTTAAGGGCAGAAAACTCATTGTTCCAGTCACGATTCGAACTTTAGCTTGCAGGCGTCTGATTGCTTAAACCACTCGCCCACTAAAGTTCTGTTACGGGATTGTATATTCCGTAAAGTAAAGTAGTTTTTCAGATTAAAGATTCCAGAGTAAAGTTCAGACGTTTATTCGAAATATATTTATCTCAAGACATACAAAGTATGACAACTTGTGAGCCAAGTTTTAGCAAATAAATGTCAAAAGTGGAACCACAAGCGATAAATTTTAATATCGTTGAAGCTTGTCGCGTAAAAGCCTATTTACTTCACATTACATTTTTCATATCGCTTATATAAGTTATAAGTTTATATGCAAATCGGTTCTCCACACAAGGGTCCGCTAAGGTTCGTAATAAGTGGTCTAATCTCTATACTTAAGTTCAGAGAAACTCATGGGGATTCAAACTTGCAAGCTTTGTGTTACAGGCGACCGCATGAACATCTTAGCAATCACGGCTCTATTACGATTATAATTTTTTTTATTATCTCACAAACGTTTGCATGTTTCCTCTAGACGTTTGTCTTCACCTCGTGTCGAGACTAATAATTAATTTTGTTCCTATTCATACTTGTAAAAAAAACACAACGGATTGGAATCGTGAGTGCTAAATATTTCACACTAACAAAGTTGCATGTGAAAAGCTGGTAAGAAATAATATTCGCGCAGGCACTGGCAGTAAGTCGTAAATACAAAATAGTTCATAAACATACGAGTACATATTCCCATACATCCTGAACTTTCGGCACGAGCGAGCAACGACATAATATAAACATTTTATAGTTTCCCAACGTAATATATACTTCATCAGGAGTGGCTGCGAATATGCAGTGTAATAAAGTTATATATTTTCTAAGGGCATGTAAAGTAGACGTAAAAGTAACCGAGGGTCGACGTGCCCGCTGTAAATCAAGTTAATAAAGTCTATACCGAGCTACAAAGTATATTGTGATACAAAATGGCAACCGCTGCGGCTTTTTTTTGTGGGGTGGCAAGTCAAGTATTGCCTTTTTCTTTCCTATTTTTTTTCTTTACGAAAGAGAAAACTAACTTCGGCTTGCCTAAGTGATAACCGGATATTGCATTTTCACAGAATTTATTCGTACCTACCTAGAATCGAACCTGCGACTTAGTTTCGCAGCTAGTTGCTCTCGAGCCACTAGACCAGACGATCGTACACCAGATTATGTTTAAAGATTTTATATTAGACATGATTATTACAACGACGTAGTCTGTCAAGAAAAATATGCGAGTTCTATAGCTCTATATATAGAAAGTACTCGTATATACCATTTTTTTCTGCGGAACTTTTAAAAACTTTTTGTTGCCTAGCTGTAGAACACAACAAAGTTTCGTAAAAAGGCAAAGGAAATGTTAAGAAGCATGTGCACATACATTCAAACAAGTTTGTAAAGAAGCGGAAGCAAATATGAATGAGAAAATTACCTTACTCAAACGCCCCGCGAACTTTGACGGAAACTGCGAGTAAACTCGTTCAGAGCTCGAACATCCTCTCCTCTGGGGAATCTCGATAAGTGATGCAGTTAGGAATAATTTTTCAAGGGGAAATTTTCACTCAGTCTATACTTTTTTAGGTGACAAACGAGAATACATACTTATGATACAATCATACTAATAAGCCGTGGTGGCCGAGTGGTTCGAGCAGTTACCTGCGGCGCAAAGGTCGCAAGATCCAATCCCGACTGTACCAATGAGTTTTTTCTGAACTTAAGTACAGTGATTAGTCACACCACGAGCTTTACGGTGAACAAAAATATCGAGAGGAAACCTGCATACGTCTGAGAAGAAATTCAAAGGCGTATGTATAGTTGTGCTGGAGTAACGGCGATGGACTCGCCATCTGTCACGTTGGCACCTAATATGCCTCTGGCGGAAAGTGGGTGTGTGGGTATTACCTATACGCCTACCCCTTCGGGGACCCTTGTGGGAAGGCGTGAGGATATATATATACTAATCAGTAGTCTTACATAGACGCTATATGAGTTTTGGTACCTTATATAACTTGGGACAATTCCACACAAATTGACATCATCCCAAGTAAAGCAAAGCTTGTGTTATAGTTATTAGACAGCGATATATCTACTTATATAGATAGGTCTATGTATAATTACATAAGACCTAAGTCTAATCTAAGATTAAGGTACTCGTTAAATACTCGTGTTCATCACACAAATATCTGGCCTCAGCGGGAATCGAACCCGTGACCGCAAGTTTCGCAGTCAGGAGCTCTAGACCTGACCGCCGTCAAGTATGAAACGTTACGTTACTTAGAGTTATACCTCTGGTGTTTTGGTTGCAAGTGTCCAGAGGCTGTGGTAACTGTTTGATATCTTGATATTTCATTCTATATCCTTACAATACCAACGCTGACTTGCAAAGCAGCTAGTGTTAATGTGAACACTAGCTGCTTTGCAAATCTCTTCGTTGGAAATTCCTTCTAAAATATTTACGCAACTTACCCAACCGATTCTTAACTACCCTTATATATGCTTAAATAACGAATTTTTATGTATTAAGTAGCTTGGTACTTACTTTATGTAAGACAGGAATGATTAGCTCGTGATGTTATAGGTTAAAGAAGTAGTGAGAAATTAACTGTATGTTGTAACCTCTGAAAGTGTAAGAACTATATAAAATGAATAAAACTACACGGCGTACGAAAGCCTTTAAGAACATACTTACCTGCCACATAAAGGCAGACCTTTGTTCTAGAAACTTTTTGAACCAATTTATTTTATTCTTACGTAGATATTTAAGAAAGGTGATCAATCTTTGTTCGAGTTTCTTTCGAACTCTACGTCGATTCCATTCCAACTTTGTTTGATTGAGTATATTTTATTGATGACTTCAATCGTGTCAATTATAAAGAACTCGGAAATAAAGCCCGAACATACAAAGCATCAATCACTTGCGTTTGTTTTATAGAAGAAAAATATTGTCTCAATGATTTTGAAGAATTTGCTTTCATTCAGACGTAAGCAAATTCTATCACGAGAATGATTTATTGCCTGGGAGGTTTCTCGTCTGGGAGAAAAGTATTCAATAATTTTATGTATTTAACTAGCTTCTGCCTGTGACTTCATCTGTGGAATATATAGCCGGTACTAGTTGTACTGCTTGATTGTCCAAGTTAAAATTTCGCTACAAAATTATGCCTATGTTTTTCTTTGATGTCCTATCTTATCAAACGACTAAAGTGTGACGTATGATCAGACAGACGCACAGACAAATAGACACTGGTACTGGCACAAAGTTGATGCGTCCGGTGCCGTTCAACAAACTCCGCTAACTTCCAATTTCTTCCTAGTGTACAGGCATACTTGAAGTAGTTTTCCTTCGCCGCAAAGCTCGTAGTGCTTGAGTTAACTGTGCTTGAGTTCAGAAAAAAACTTATTGGTACAAATTGCAATCTTTACTTTGCAGTTGACTAGTTAAGCCACGGGCTCTTCTACGTAAAAACCCCCTTACAACAATCTTATAGATATCTCTTAGAGTTGAGTGAGTTTAGTTTAATAGAGTTGTTACAAGAATTACTCAATAGAGTAAATATTATTTGCTATGCCCTGCAGAGTATATGTTACTTTATAATGGAGTGTTCTGAAGAATTGTTCGACATGACGTCCACTTCTACCTTATACAACCGCCACCTTCTCGCCATCAACGGGGAATTCATCCCCATACTTTGGAACCACAAAGGTGTGCGCGATTCCAAAGGAGTTTCCTTCCGCGAACGCTCAGGCTGTGGAATGAGCTCCTCGTTTAGAGTTTCCCTGGAAAGCACAGCATGGAGTTTTTCAAGAACAGTGTGAAAAGATTCCTGCAGGGTCGGCAACGCACGAGTGATTCCCCTGGTGTTGCAAGCGTCCATAGGCAGCGGCAACCGCTGGCGGGCCGCAATATTATTTTATACAGAAATTATCTTATTAATTTAAATCACGTCGAAAGCGATACAAATCTACGATGTAAACAACCAAATGTAAATGAACGTTGGAAAGTAATGGCGACTACGCCCCTCACTTTACAATAAACACGGCTGCGAATGGCTCCTGTCGTTTTAAGTTGTTCTATGCACCATTTACTTAATGAATACTTATGGTTATGGGGTACCATAATTTGCTTCGTTACGTCTGGGAGGGGAGTGAATAATTACCTTTACTACCTAAAATATTGTGGCACTCGTTTGTTTTCAACACAAGCTGGCACGGCTTGAGAAGTTAGTAAAGCAAGTTTATACCATGTCCTAGATCAAATCGATCGGACGCTCAAGGACGGGAACGTCATGAGTACTTGAAACCGACGAGCATGTATAAAGTGACTTACGAATGTGGACGAAGCTAAAGAGGTAGAGGTACAATAGAGAGGAGGGGCGCTCTATACTCTATGCCTAGGCGTTATGATTTGTATCTATGTTTAGACCGACACAGTGACAGATGGCACAGTGTAGGGTTGCTACGCGCCATCGTGACCCTGCTGTTGCAAACGTACATAAGCGGTGGTTACCGCTTACCATCGGGAGATCGCATGCTTGTTTGCCACCATAGTGCCTATTAAAGAAAGTACTGATGACATATCGTCTGCCTATACTCTGGGTGTATGGAAAATAACGGAGAGTATTGCAAAATGACCAAAATAGCGCGAAACTTTAGGTAGTCCTCAATATGGAAAACAAAGCCGAGGAAATCCTTTAAGCCCATTATTCTTTCGAACGGGATATTGTCTCAGTGACCCTTTGACCCTTCGGTATTAAAACCTGGAGCGGCATTTTAGGAATTTTCCTAATATTTGAGGTTACATTCGGCAACAGATACGAGGATAGTGAGTACTGTGACAATATGTGAGAATTTATGCGTATTTTTGCCGTCATACCGTTGACCGCTTATTGACTACGCAACATGAAGGTGCGGTGAATTAAAGAAGCTCCTTTGATAATTGTGATTACAATGTCATCATCATGTCATCACGTCGAGTCTGTGACGAGGTAGGCAGAGAGTATAGAGCGCCAGTTCTCTCTAGACTTACATACATCTTTCGCTTCATCCACATTCATCAGTCTCTTCATACATGCTCGTCGGTTTCGCTTGTACGATGATTACAATGTACTTATCTAATAGGGAACTTCTTAGGGAAAGTCTTAATAGAACTTAAGTACAATGACTAGTCACGTTACGAGCTTTACAGTGTAGGAAAATATTGAGAGGAAACTCGTTTACTCTTAAGATGAAATTAATAAATGTATGAATAGTCTTTCATGGGAAACGGCGATTGACTCGCCATCTGTTAAGAAGGTCTTGGAAACGTCGTCGGAATTATGAGAATCATTATAAAGTCATGGACCGGAACGGCTTGTTTTTAATTTAGTTCTTATTAATGACTAATAATTCTTAATTCTTATTCTAGACCGTTCACTGGACATAAAAATCTATATATAAATGCCTGGTATTGGATAAGTGATGATAACATAAGCGGATTGTACAACCAAAGCATGCCCGCATTATTTCAAAAGCTCAAACTCTGCTAATAAGACCGGGAATGTCAGATTTTAAACTTTGTTACACGTACTTAAAGTTAACGTTCGGGAACCTATATACTCGTAACACGGAACTCATCATAACATATCAGAAATCATTTCAAATTTAGAAAACCATCAACCAATCAATTATCATTAGATTTTAAATTAAAGAAGAAATGAGTTCCATCAATGTGATGTGTACATATCATTGTTATCTCCTTCTTTGATAAAATAAAGAAATATATGTAAAAAACAATAGTACATAGATTTCAAAATATTCAATACTAGCTGTGGCGATTTCATACACTGGTCATCAATATCATTATATATTTATATAAAAGAGTCTGTCTGTCTCTCTATCGGTCTGTCTCTAAAGCTACAAAGAAATGGCAATCTACGCTCTTTACTTATCCCGTGTGGGACTTGTGATGATATGTGTGTAAGTGTTTTTATTATCATCTGTTTAATTATCCATCTAGAAAAAATCTTTTTTTTTAAATGACACCCGTACATTTAAGTTTTATGTTTTAGTATAGATAAGTGCTGGTTTATGCGCCAGCACTCATACATAAATCGATTTGAGGCCATTTGCGACAGAGTCCCCTCATAAAATTGTCACCGGCTATCGGCACGATTTCGATCAAACAGCTCGCCCATTAACGGATATTATGTTTTTCAGGCTTTGTAAATCACCACTCGAACCCTCCCTCACATAATGGATACTTAAAGCTCTCTTAAATTCCCTGCAGATATTTTAAATAAGTAGGTATTTAAATACTTCGTATATTTCGGTAACGAGGCGATCCGTATTTTTCTGGTATCACTTTGATAAAATATAATGCTGTAGGAATACATTTAAAATTATTTCGTACACGCTACTCGTGAATGAAAGCCTTCGAATGGGAAATTCAATTTATTAAAGTAGTATGAGAGTTAAGGCATAAGGGCAACTTGTGTTCAAAATTGGAATTGTCCAAATGGACACCTTTACCTTAGAAGATAGGCATTTCATATGGAAAGTATTTCTGAGTGAGGTCTTGTGTAGAAGTCCGTTACGGCTACAATGCTGCTTGATCAGCAAGTCAACCTGCAATGTGCGAGTAATACTTCTGGCATTGCTAGTGCCTATTTTTTTTTATTTATTTATTAATTTCAGGCAACGAGGCCCATAGACATACAATAATACTATATAAAATTAAATATAAAATACAATAAATAATACTTACAATATTCTTAAGATTAATTTACACGTAAGGTTGTCGACGTGTGGCTCGGGGTGGTGCGTTCCCGGCCTCTGCATCGCCGGAAGACTACACCTTTCGGTCAAAATTCCTCCTGAGTGAAGATCGACAGCTGGTCGGTAGGCTACAAGTCGGCTATAAGCTACGATACGGTTACCGTAGCTTATAGCCGACTGCGGATTACATTAAGCGGTCTGTATGCATGATTGCCACTTTCTTATACCTATACATAAAATAAAAGTATAATAGACCCATGTCTGTACATTGCAGTTATTGAAGGAACTTATATGGGTATTCATTAGAGTAACAGAAGCTTAAACAATAATCATATTTGACTTTTGTTCGTCTGCCTGTAAGCATCTATACGCGCTACGTAAAAAAATCCATGAAATAGTATGCTGTTTTAGTTATGTATTGCAAATGTCTAACTTAAACCCGTAGTTTAAATTTTTACATCGAATTTGAAAGCTGGGACAACCAGTATTAAAAGAAATCTTAAAAAAAAAAAAAAACACTTTTTGACAAAGATTTCAAATCTTAAGTTACTATTGTTTTGGCGAAGCTCATTTCCTTCTAAGATGAAAGAAGTAAAACAGTTTAATTAGAAATTGCTGTGATTAAAGCAGAAACTCTTTGAAAGTCCTTTCGCAACAACTTGAAAAAACATTCGTAAAGATAAGATGTTTTTACTTTTAAATATGAGAAGGACGAAAACATTCATATATTAATCGCAATCCTTTTTTCTTTGAAAAAAGTTCCAATGTCCTATAAGCGTTTCTTCCTTTAGAAAACGGTCGCATCTGTTGGTACCTACTGAGTGCTTTACCGTTCTGAATATAATTTGAAATTATCTATTATTTATTAACAGTAAAAAAAATATTTATTAGTTTGTCAGAGTTTACGAGTACATAAGTTAAGTAACACCAGCTTTACGGTGAAGGAAAACATCAAAAGCAAGCCTGCATACGGTTCGGAAGATGATGAAGGACGTGTGCATAGTTCATATTATTTAATAGAGTCCTATCTTAACTGTTATATTTGTAGTATCTTACAGCACTAAAAATATGTATATATAAGTAAAATAAGCCGTGGTGTTCGTTCGTTCGAGCAGTTGCCTGCAACGCAAAGGTCGCAAGTTCGAATCCCGACTGTACCAATGAGTTTTTCTAAACTTAAGTACAGTGATTAGTCACACCACGAGCTTTACGGTGAAGGAAAACATCGAGAGGAAACCTGCATACGTCTGAGAAGAAATTCAAAGGCGTATGTATAGTCGTGCTTGAGTAACGGCGATAGACTCGCCATCTGTCACGTTGGCACCTAATATACCTCTGGCGGAATGTGGGTGTGTCACCTACTGCCTACCCCTTCGGGGACCCTTGTGGGAAAGCGTGAGGATATATTATTATATATAAGTAAAATAATTTGTGTTTGAGAACCTGCAATATGTGTTGCAGTTTCTCTAACACAACTTTGTTCGCATATAAATATAACTCCGTAATAAAAGGGCGTTCACAATATCTAGTATAGTTAGTTGAACGAGAAAAAACTCAATACACTTTGAAATATTTATTCGTCTGGTATGCATAGATATATCTGCCAAAATCGTGTCCGTAATGTTTGCCAGACACTAGACAATGTTTCAGTGTGATATGGCTGCCACTTGTACTCATCTTAGTTTAGTACCACTTCGCATTAAAATGGTAAATTTAAGCTTCATCTTATTTCCAGTTTAATGGACGGATTACGACAAATTACACATACTATTATCTGTTGTTTCGAACTTATTGAGCTCTAAGTCTGCTGGCATAAGATTGAGAGTCCCAAGATCGTAAAAACCTGAATCTCAGCATACGGGACCATAAACAAATGTTATCGCTGTAAAAGACGCGGATCGCTTTTTATTACCCACCACTAAACCGGGTTCTCAAGATTTAGGTACGAGATTTTCGTGTTTTACTCAGCTATATTATACACATACATTTTTATGTTTCATGATTTGTGTAGGTTTATATAAATTAACCTATAACTAGGCTGTTTTTTGTAGAGGCTACGTTTGGAAAAGCTTGTAAGGTGTCCTATAACCAGGAGAAGTGACAGCTTGAGAAATATGGCTGACAGTAACAGGATAAAGGGCGCTAAAAAAGGAGCTCTGCAGCCTGCAGACTTTCTTAACGTGACTTTATTGTCTCATGATTGCAGTCTTTAGTTCTTTGATTAGATTAACTTTTTTCCCAGTCTAATAAATGTATGTTACTATACTATAGTTTTTAGTATTGAATATAGTGTTAGTTTAGATATATATCGTATTGCGGAGTAGTGGAAACTTTCCATGCTTATTATTGTCTACGAGGTATAAAAGGAGATGTGTGTATCCACATGTTACCACTCCGAAGACGCTTGCTGGAAGGTGGGTATTATGCTGATTATAAGATTTTTAGACATTCATTTAAATCGAACTATATAAAAGTCCCTTTTACAGAATTGTTGAAGACAGAGCGGTAAACTATTTTTTATTCACAAACGAAACAGAAATACCGAGTATTGGTCCCTTTGGAGGGGATTTAAAATCGAGACGAGCCGACACGTCGTAGAGCGGGTCGCCCCGTACTTATTGGAAAACATTTAGCACTTCTACACGCCTCTCACGTTTCACTCGGGCTTAATGTGCTTGGCTACATTCACACACATACGAACATGTACACATATCGTAACGAGTTGCGCAATGGGCAGTGAGAGAAGAGCGACAGTTCTCTACAAAACTCTTTCGCTTCATCCACATGCATCATCCAGTCTCTTCATATATGTACGCCAATTTCTAGTAGTCTTGACGTTCCCATTTTTTATTGTATGCAATTTGATCTAGGTATTATTTCATCTTCTTCCCATTCGGAGTTACCAAGTGGATTTTGGATTGGTATGAGTCATCCAATATACCTATTAAAAATAAGTACGTTTTCTTGATTTCGAAAATCGAATCGAAATCGTAAAATTCGCTCTCTCTCTTCTTTACTTCACGGATCGATCGAAAAGTGCATTTATAAATTAACAAAACCGGCTATTAAGATTCACTTCGGTGTGACACTAGTCCACATACGCTGTACACTGAGTCCTGGCGGGTAATGGTTATGGCTTAGCTTATTATTTGATGACATTTCTAGACGCTACGGTGGTGGCTTCATGGCTTTGCATTTTAACTTGGTTTGATGCGCCTTCAGCTATATCTCTATCGACACATGAATTATGTATCGTAGCCTGTCACGAATTTACGATACGTAAAATGTCAGAATATAAATGAAAAATTTTATAGAGGAAAAGGGACCGAATTCTGTATACTTTTTTGATACGGAACGTAATACATCGTACGATGTATTGCATCTTCACATTTTACCTCTAAGGGGTATGTAGGTAGTGATGTAAAAACATCCTCTTCGGATATTATAGGTGCTAGCTTCACAGATAGTGAGGCAGTCGTCGTTATTCAATTACGATTAATATATGTCTTTGAATGGCATCGTAAGGCTCGCCGACTTATCATTGTAGATAGAAAAAACACTTTTCACTACGAGTATATACACATTTTATTAACCTCTCCATACGTGTCCGCGGTTCTCTATACAAATATTATAAGGAGGAAAGATTTAATTGTTTGTTGGTTTATATTTAAAAGGCACCGAAACTACTGGACTGATTTGAAAAATTCTTTTACCATTGGAAAGCTACATTCACTTTTAGTAAGCTATATTTTCTTTTATAAATAAAAAATCATTGTACTTAAGTACAGTGATTAGTCACACCACGAGCTTTACGGTGAAGGAAAACATCGAGAGGAAACCTGCATACGTCTGAGAAGACATTCATTCTCGAGTAATGGCGATGGACTCGCCATCTGTCACGTTGGCACCTACCTAATATACCTCTGGCGGAAAGTGGGTGTGTGGGTATTACCTATACACAACTGCCTACCCCTTCGGGGACCCTTGTGGGAAGGCGTGAGGATATTTATAAATAAAAAATATGTCCAGCCGTGCGAAGCCGGGACGGACCGCTAGAAATATAAAATTTACGACAAACTGTTTCTATGCTACTTGTGGTTCGATTTAATCGTATTAAATGAAATATAAAAAAAAATTAAGGAATAGTAGTACTCTTCAAGTATCCCATCCATGAGTTATATCGGTCTGGGACCTATGAAACATAGTGGTGATTAATTGTAGAGTTTGTGTATAACCTATCATTTATTAAAATATTAAATAATTAACAAACATTATCTCAGTGTGAGGCAGTGGTACAACAAATACGCTACGCTGAAAGAATAGCTATTGCGTTCATATATTTATTTCTCTACCTCGAATACGTCGAGAAACGAAATGTGTATTAGTTCGTCCCTGATTCCGATAAAGATTAATAACTACTTACTGAGACATTACCAGGATTTATCTCTTATAACTTCCAATAAATCTTTTTGTATCGAAGTGGTCTAGAACAAACCAATGTACCAGCAGACTAGATATAGAACAATAGTGATTGTACAAAAAGTTTCCCGGTCGGTCCCGAGGCAATTACGGGGAATGATACCCTGTGTTTGGCTGGTAGACAAATGCTTGTCTAGACTAAGTGCTCCTGACAGGTGGCTCAAGTTAGGCTAATGGTACTTTTTACTAAGAGCCATGGTGGCCGAGTGGTTCGATTGGTTACAAATATTTGCAAGTTCGAATTCCGACCTTACCATTGAGTTTTTATTTTCTTTTTACGGTGAAGTAAAACATCGAGAAGAAAGCTGCATACGCTATGTTAGAAATTCAAGTTGTGCTTGAGTAACGGCGATGGACTTGTCATTTGTCACGCTAGCATCTAAAATCTCAGGCGGAAAGTGGGTGTGTGGATACTACCTATACATCTCTGCCTACCTCTTCGGGGGCCCTTGTGGGAAGGCGTGAGGATATTATTATTATTCAAGTAAGCTGAAATTAAGTGACCTGTAACACCAGTAAGTAGACAATTTGTGGGTAAATATCAAGGGACCTGTTACCCTTGACGTGGCATTCGTTAACAACAGTAATGGAGTAAATAGTCCGGGTCCAGCCACATTTGTCTTGCTGTACTCTGTCTTCATTAAATGGATAACAAGCTGGCCACACTAAGCTCACGTGTAATGTTTATTAATTCAAATTTGGAACTTTGTTTTTTTCCGACGCCTTTAAGCACCATATAACTGCCAGTAATAACTATTTAAAGTTGGCATTGACGAGAGAGTGAGTGGCGAATATCTCTTAATACGTTTTCACAAACATTTGAAGCTATCTTTATATACATGTTTCTTCTGTGCGTGTGTTTGTCACTGAACTCCTAAACGTCTGGACTGATTTTACTGAAATTTTCTGTGTCTTGAGGTGGATTCGAGAATGGTTTAGATTCACAATTAAGCCGGATAGATGGCGCTGCGATCGTGTTTCAGAAGCTTTTATTCTTTCACCCAAACAAAGCTGGGCGGGACAGCTTGTTACTAAAAAAGTAGGATATAATTTTTTCATGTCTCTAACAAAGATTTTTTGTCTTCATAAATATATAATACCTTTACGAGTTAAAGGAAATAACAGTACATCGTGAAAATCATGTCATGAAAGCTTGATAGTACAGTTAAAAAAAAATTTCCTATTTAAATATTCAACGGAGCCTTCGATAAGTAATTGATTGCAAATGTGGGTCAAGTATGCATTGGACGATTGGAGTGTTTGCTTTGAAACACTGCATCAAGATGGATATTAAACAGTTGAATTAAGAGTACAGCGCGCGACACTTTCAGATGGGTTTGTAAAGATTTTTGCAGGGCAATGCTCGACTGATACCTCTGCTGTGGCAATTGTTCATTAGCGATAACCGCTTACCATCAGACGGCTCACTTATTTGACACTTTAAAGGTATTAAAAACAACCAAATCCATTAAACAAAACAAAACTTATACCTTGGGTTAGGACGTAGGCTACAATTTATCTTATCTTACTTATATTATATTAATAGGGATAAACGCAACAACACAACGAATCTTTTTTTTTTTTTGTCGTATTCTAGCAAGGATATACATAAGATACTTATTCGAAATCAACATGGGCGAAGCCGCGGGTAAAAGCTAGTGATTAATAAAATGGAACGCTACGTCTGAAAACGCTTTGCTCAATGTGAACTGAATGCGACAAACTTATTAAATAAGTTTGGACGGTCATATATTATTGTCTAAGTGGTGTCTTCACTTCGGTGAGAAAGAGAACATTTATTATGTTTGGGTTTTGGGTCAGAAAGGCTGTCCTTGATATATTTTAGTATGAAAGTTCTACCTAACAAAGATTTAGGTCTTTGAAAGTTTGTAAAAAAATTTATCTAGACCTATGTAAAGTATGTATCTTCATTCAAAAAGCCGGGGTGGCTGAGTGGTTCGAGCAGTTGCCTGCGACGCAAAGGTCGCAAGTTCGAATCCCGACTGTACCAATGAGTTTTTCTAAACTTAAGTACAGTGATTAGTCACACCACGAGCTTAACGGTGAAGGAAAACATCGAGAGGAAACCTGCATACGTCTGAGAATAAATTCAAAGGCGTATATAGTCGTGCTGGAGTAACGGCGATGGACTCGCCATTTTTTTACGCTGGCACCGAATATACCTCTGGCGGAAAGTGGGTGTGTGGGTATTACCTATACACCTCTGCCTACCCCTTCGGGGACCCTTGTCGGAAGGCGTGAAGATATATTAATATTATGTATCTTCATACCCTCCCACAAGGGTCTCCATAGTGGTAAGAAGATGTGTAACAGCACCATATTTTTGACTTATAAATGTGTGTTTAGATGCCGACGTGACAGATGGCGGGTCACCGTATATATACGGTGGCACGACATGTCTTCTCCAATAGTTCCTACAAAATTCCCCGAAGTGGTAGGCAGAGATGTGTAGTACCCACACACCCAATTTCCACTTGCTATATTTAGGAGTCAACGTGATTGTGATCGGACTGACGCGTTTGTACATACCTACATACTTCTTAAGTTCTCCAAGATATTTTCCTTTATCACAATACATACTTTCTTTTTCACTTTATTGATCACACCACAAGTATTAAGTATTAATACAAACCGCCATGGTTCGAGTTTCCAATATTAGTTTTGCAGGTAACGTGCAATTGTCGTAACTAACTAAAATATGTTGGTACTTTGAAATGTTAATGTTTGTACGGCTGAACAGATTAGGATGAAATTTCTAATGGAGATAGCTTTTACTTAATGTAACACTATGATAAGTGGGACTATTCCAAACAAGAGAAACCATTTTTTTTAAACAATTTTTTTTTAATATTTCAAGATAAAATACTGATAAACAACTTAAAGCTAAAAACTGTCACGAACTGCCCTACCCGATATAGCTCGGTATAGTGCTCGTGTACACTTTAGGCCCAAAATAATCGAACCTGCTATGATTTATTTTTTAGTACCTATAGACTGACAAATTAGGGGTTCGTTCGTTTGCTGAGCGATGATATCTATACTACAATAAAATAAAAATAAAATTGGAGTGTCTGTTTGTAAGATTACGTCCAAATGGAAAACGCGGTTTAAAAGAACCGCGTTACATATACCAAAATATCATTATTTACAATTTTTATCTGTCTGTCTCTCTGTTTGTTCCGGGTAATCTGTGAAACAGATGGACCGATTTTAACGGGACTTTCACTGGTAGATAGCTGATGTTAAAAGGAATAACTTATAGTTCTTTTATTTTGGACTCTGAAGAAATTTTTTTTTGTTAAATTCGATTTGGACGAAACCGCGGGCACAGCTAGTTTCATAATACAACTGACAATTTAACTTGTCATACTTAAATTTTTTATAACTATAATAAAATAGGTCCCCGAAGGAGTAGTCAGTGGAATATTGTTAATATTGGCATAAAAATACAGCAATTATGAACGCCACCTATAACCTTAACAAAATATGTACCCACTTTTTGTGCTCGCCACTGCTCAACCCGAAACCACACGTTCGTACGAGAAGTATATTCGAAATTGATCGCGGGCTTTATTCTCGCGATATAGCTCAATACAACTCTCGATATTGGTTTTCAGCTTCAATATTGCGCTTTTTAACTCAGACGGATATATCGCTAAATATATTAGGAAAGGAATAGCGTATTTATTTAGGGAGTATGGATACATGGAAAATATTAAATATTTTACACATGAATATGAATAAAAAATGTTCATCGCTGTCGGTTAATGAATATTCAGGATAGGAAATCAGACCTTACAGCAATATAAATATTTGGTTACCACATTTTACAGGGTAGGTTATTTTCTTCAGTACATGCTAGGAAGATACCTACCGAAGATAGATAGCTCGATGTTCACGTATGCAGATAATCGATAACATTAGTGTATATATATATCCTCACGCCTTCCCACAAGGGTCCCCGAAGGGGTAGGCAGAGGTGTATAGGTAATACCCACACACCCACTTTCCGCCAGAGGTATATTAGGTGCCAACGTGACAGATGGCGAGTCCATCGCCGTTACTCAAGCACGACTATACATACGCCTTTTGAATTTCTTCTCAGATGTATGCAGGTTTCCTCACGATGTTTTCCTTCACCGTAAAGCTCGTGGTGTGATTAATCACTGTACTTAAGTTTAGAAAAACTCATTGGTACAGTCGCATTTGCGTCGCAGGCAACTGCTCGAACCACTCGGCCACCACGGCATTATTATATATATAACATTAGTGTGTTTATGTAAATATCTCAAAAGTGTGTGTGAAATGATTTATGATATCTATGACTCCAATAATGTAAGCAGAGGTTTATTATCTACATCCATTTTGCCGGAAATATAAGCAAGTGCCAATATGACAGATAGCATGTCTGTCGCCGTTCACAGCTCTGTCTAAACTAGACAAAATACATTTTCTGGTTAAATATAATGTATTAGATGTTCTTGTACTATTTTGCCATTTGAACTCCAAATAAAGGCAAAGTTGTCTGAGTTGTAACTTAGACGGGAAAACCTATTATCGTATTTGCACATTGACTGCATTGAAAGTTAGTTCGCTAATGCATTATTCAATAGTTTTGATATTTGTCTGAGCTGTTATTTGAAACTGTTTAATTTAAATTAGGCGTGGTTGTTCGAGGTTTTTTTTTTTTTTGCAACAAGAGTGGCAAACAAAGCATACGGCCCACCCTATGGAAAACGGCCGTTACGTAAACGGCCTTACCGCAGCCTATTTACGCTTACAATACCTAAGTATCACTTGCGCGTTGCCACTCGTTGCATTGTGCTTGCTGCGTTGTACTGTGTTCGTTCGAAACCCCGACTCTACCAATGAACTTTTGTACTTAAGTACAGTGATTATTCACACCACCACGATATGCAAGACTCTACCATCATAATATCACGTCACGTCGTGGCCGCAGGTATACGTGCCATCGATTAAGGTCGTAAATCTTTCCTACAATCTTGGAAAATGGCAAATAGATTTAGGGAGAATATAGATTCTGAGTGAAATCTTACATATTACACAGGGGACACATGTAATCGGGAATTTATGGATTTTGGATATTATAATTTGAATTCAGAACGGATACCGACTGTTCATGGAGAGTGTAGCATAATTATATCACGTCTTCACGGCTCACCATGAAGGTTCCCGAGTAGGCAGAGTTTCCACACACTCTTCGACAGAGATGCTGATGTTAATGAACAAAAACAACATTTTTTCTGACTTATCTTTGAATTTTTCTGACAGAAAACAGATGCATTTTACCTTAATGCTGTACTTAAGTTTTTAAAAACTTTATTGCTACAGTTGAACTCTGCAACCTTTGTGTTGACCATTTTAACCACTCGGTTAGCACGGCCTTTGTAAAAACCATAATAAAGGAGAGTCTTATTTGTTTGGTCCTGTTCTACAAATATCTGCCTTATCTCACCTGACTTTTTTACATTACTCACGCCGCAAGAGTTCGTTCTTTTAGCCCGCCTGATAGTAAGCGATACACCGCGTATGTACGTAACATTGAAGGTATCGCTCGCGTTAGCGGCACTGCAGATAATATAGAAGACAATGCTTTACTTCGTAGGACTTTATTCTACAGCCTGAGCATTAGACAGAAACGCAGAGTATGGGCCATGATTTGTTCCAAACTGTGAGAATTAATTCAATGGTACGATGATGGACAGTGTCCGCAGTGAAGGAATAATGTCGTACTGTAGTTAAACAAACGCTTTTTTTATACTACAAAGGTGGCAGATAAGCATGTGGTCCGCCTCATGGTAAGCGATTACCACCGCATATAGACGCTTGCAACACCAGGGGTATATCGGCCGTAGACAGGGAAAACTCAACGGGATTTCATTAATCTTTTGGCACATACTTATATCTTTTATTCACACCTTTAGTCACACCACGAGCTTTACGGTGAAGGAAAACATCGAGAGGAAACCTGCATACGTCTGAGAAGAAATTCAAAGGCATATGTATAGTCGTGTTTGAGTAACGGCGATGGACTCGCCATCTGTCACGTAGGCACCTAATATATCTCTGGCGGAAAGTGGGTGTGTGGGTATTACCTATACACCTCTGCCTACCCCTTCGGGGACCCTTGTGGGAAGGCGTGAGGATATATTATTTATATTTTATTATTATATATACTTATATCTTCACAATACAAATCCGCCGCATTCTTAGTCAGTGTCACTAAATGAATGTAACCACTGCTAAGCGAGCGACCCAGCCGCTATGAATAATTTATATATTCTGCCCTCATTCTGCACCCTCCAAAGGGTAAATAATTATGTTTTACGTGTACACAACTGGAATTTCAGCCCAGGCAATATAATGGTATAAATTATGAGAATCTACTGTTGCCTGATTATTATTCAACGTTTTATGATAGTACTAGCTGTGCCCGCGACTTCGTCGGCGTGGACGGCTTTTTATCTTTCGTAAAAATGATTTTTTTTTCATTAAAATGTATCCTATGTTACTTCTAATACCTCCAAGGATATGTGTACAAAGTTTCATAATGATCGGTTAAGTAGTTTTTACGTGAAAGCGTAACAAACAAACTTACATTCACATTTATAATATTAGTAAGGATACATACAAATAGGTACACACTTAGGTATCACACACGCGGAGTCCCTAACGGGGCAGGCAGAGGTTATAGAGCGCCAGTTCTCTCTAGACTTACATACCTCTTCCACATATGAAGTTATTAAATAAACAACCAGCCCGCCTGATGGTAAGCGGTTACCGCCGGTTAAATATGCTCGTAACGACGTTTCTATCATTTACGCGTTCATGGCTCTATGCTGATGAAAATAAACAGACTTGTACAGGTCTGTTTATTTTAAGGCCTGTTAGTTAGATGTTTTTATGGGAGCGGATTATCGTTTATTATGAACAAATAAATGTAATAACTTTGTTGTAACGATAACAAGCAGTTTGAGTAGCAATTGTGACAATTTATTACAAAGGGTTCTTAGCTGGAGAGCTATTTATCTGAGAGATGTAAGCGCTAGAAATTGTCTGACTTTGGCACTAAAGAGCCCGCGGGCAACTAGTTTATCATGCTTATGCGAAAGCACTGACTTGGAAATAATTATTCGTTCCACGTTTAAAGGTCTAGCAAATTTGCCTTCTGACCTAATTACATAAAGTTTGTATGCTTTTTGTTACCAAGTATTTATGTATCCTTTTTTATAGGAATAAGGTCTTACACAAATTTTGGTTACGAAACTTGCGGTTCACATAATACTTAGCTTTGGTAAGTTTCGAATTTGGTGATTTAGTGTGGCATTGTCTTCATCAGTAATTTAATTTCGGAAAAGCGTTATAGAATATGCCCTTAGTATAATCAAGTCTATATTTAGTTATATATCTATCTATGCTACTATAGTTTATGCTTTGCTTAGATTGGAACTAATTTATTTGTATGGAACTGCTATGGTAAATGTAACTGCTCTAAGATGTACATAATAATTATTATAATTAAGTGAAGACACTTCATACTATAAATATTACGAAAGCGAACGTTTTTGAAACTGTTTGTGAAATCTACAAAATTGGACTGGATAAATTTTTAATTCAGCATAGAGGTAGAATATTTGCTATATAACTGGATTAATACATAGAATATGTTTTGTAACCGAAAAAAAACTAGAAAATAAAGCAAACAAAATTTAAAACAAATTACCGCGAGTGAAAGCGCGGGGCTCATCTAATACATGCTTACTAATATTATAAATGTGAATGTAAGTTTGATTGTTACGCTTTCACGTAAAAACTAATTAACCGATTATCATGAAACTTTGTACACATATTCCTGGAGGTATAAGAAGTAAACTAGGATAGTTTTTATTGAGAAAATAAAACATTTTTACGACTGAAAAAAAGCCGGTTTACTGATATTTTTTTATGGTGATGGCTCATACCCAGGATTAAGACATAGGCTACATTTGAATCCCGAAAGATTCAAAGCTCTAATATTATAAAGGCAAAAATATGTATGTTACTCTTTCCATGCGGGCGAAGCCGCGGGCATAAGCTAGTATGTTATAGTAAGCAGTATAGTGGTGTAAACAGCATATAAACCTTGAAACAACTGTGAAACGATAACATTAACATATTAAGGTATTACGATAATGTATTTCTATTTTAGTGGTTGTTGACTCGTTAGGAGTGGATTAGGCGAGATTAGTCGATGGTGGTGCGATAACGATGTGGGCCCATGACCTTGGGTGCTGCACGCGATGTGGAGCTCAACCCTTACTTTGGGAACCATCCAAGGGAGTAACTCACAGTGGTTTCAGTATTAGAATTCTAACAGCTAGTTTTCAATTGAATATGGCGCCAGAGCAGCCTAAGAACAATGATAGCTACTCAGCAAGTAAAACCACGGCGGTACCAAGGAGTTTTTTCTCAACTTGAATGCGATGATTAAATATACCATTTACGGTAAAGGACGCATCCCGGGTAAAAATTAAAAAAAAATTCAAGACGTATTGTATAGTGTCATGCTTGAGAAACGACGGTGGAATCGCCTTGCTACCACATTACCACCCAAATGTATTTTCAGTGAAAAGAGGTTGTTGTTTTATTAACACAACTTTTATGAAGGCGTAAGGAGAAAAACATATTATGACTGCAGATATCGTTCGAATCGTGTAAGAATGTTATATTCATAAATTATCACACTGTGATATGATAAGATTGAAGTTGACGTTAGACGTGATGATACGTATATATTGTTAATAATACACATTCGCTATACATATCATCACGCTGAGTACCTCACAGGGAAGACATGGCTAGGTTGATAATTATCAGCATCATTATTAATTTATGAGCTAGGCTCTTGACACCGCTTTTGATGCAACTGCTTGCCTCTGCCTCTGCCTCAAAGTTCACTTGATCTTCCTATATGGAAGTCACATTATCTTAGACTTGACACATATATACCAATCTTATTCGTCCTCTTCCTTTCTACCCAGCTACCATTTTTCTAAATAGTTTTGCAACATCAAATCAATCAAAAGCTCAAGGCTGAAAACTTCAATAGGTCTCAAAACCGGCTAGCATGTACGATCAGATGAATGATGGCCTACCGAGAACTGGCAAAATACTCTCTCTGTCTGCCTCGTGAGGAACTCAGCGATGATAGGTATGTATTTATAGCCGACCGATAACTTCGTCGTTTATGAACCGATTTTTGTAAGAGGCTGTCAATCCTTATTTTATATTAATACATATTGCGACTGTATCATATTACCTCTTCGATACCTTCACATATAAAAGGAAACAATATTTTAAAAATAATACCGGGGAGTTGTCTCATTTTCTTCTCCTGATAGGTTTTTTATTTTTATTAAAAACAGCGCTAACGTAAATTGCATATTTAATATGTGACGTGAATGACTGTGTCCTTTATCCTTTACGTTCAATAAAAGAGTTTGGACTTGATTTTATTTATGACATTAAATCGAAATTATGTAATAAAAAACCTACCAATATGGCTATAAAATAAAAGCACGTCGGCTTATAGACGCATGAGTAAGCAAACGGAAGCCCTTCGGTTTGGAAGCGACGGTTAAATGTATTTAATTATTCACGGAGTGAGCTTCTAATTAAGGCTGTAACAGTAGTAGGGGCGGTCCATTAGAAGAATTAAAAAGTCAACCTTGCCCTTTGGCGGCCGTCACAATGGGAAAAATAAGAGCTGCCTTGATTACAGATGAACACTCAAGAATTACGTCACATAGCTTGGTACGTCATCAATGGGAATGTTAAGACTTGGTTAGGTTAAATATCCATTCTGAATTCTAGGGCGTATTTTTTTCCTGAGTGCTGGAAAGAGGTGACTTTGAATTGAGTAGAAAACAATTTTTTTCTTGTGGTTGTGATGAGTAAATAGATTTAAAACTATCTTACATTGATATACGACTATACATACGCCTTTGAATTTCTTCTCAGACGTATGCAGGTTTCCTCTCGATGTTTTCCTTCACCGTAAAGCTCGTGGTGTGAATCACTGTACTTAAATTCAGAAAAACTCATTGGTACAGGCGGGATTCGAACTTGCGACCTTTGTGTCGCAGGCAACTGCTCGAACCACTCGGCCACCACGGCTACAAACAGTTTATTAGGTGAATAACTTAATTGAGACGTCTAGACTGCTATTTACATTATTCCAGATAGCTGTGTATTAAACAATTTGTTTTCAGTAAACTAAGCGCACAATAAAGAAAAAAACAATCTAAAGTAATTTCCATTACAGTATAAAATAGAATAAAAGTAAACACATACACTGCGCTCACTTTGGATCACAAATTTCTATTCTATTCTATTTTACAAACACCGTTCTCTTTATGCTCACAGAGGTCTATCGCATTATCCACATTAATCGGTCTCTCTAATAGATGCATGCTGGCTTCAAGTAACTCTGAGACTTATAGGTCTGCCGCTCTATTATGTCTAATTCTAATTGGACTAAAAGGGTCTCGGCCTTGAGATATATATATATATATATATGTATATATATGTATATGTCACGAGTTAAGCTATCAGGCACCAGTTAATACTGGTATCTTACTTATACTATTAAATAACTTATATATGGGGAGTATACTACCTAGATCTAATCGAACAGACACTTACGAACGGGAACGTCAAGAATACTCGAAACCGGCGAGCACGTATGAAGAGACTGATGAAGTCCAAAGAGAATTGGCGCTCTATTCTCTCTGCCTACCTACTCTACTACACTACTACTACTCTCCATATGAGGAGTACTGCCTGAGAGTCGATGATAGAATCCCCCATTAATATAGTATCAAAATAAACTACTGGCCAAGTGTGGGTGGTATTAGCGTATTTAGACAAGAGGCGAGGATCTTCGAACATAATACTTTTTTCTCGTAGTTTTGTTCTTCGTTGCAGTAAAGAAACATAGTTCTCGGATACGGTACGGTAACAAAATATGATATAAAATAATATATCCTCACGCCTTCCCACAAGGGTCCCCGAAGGGGTAGGCAGAGGTGTATGGGTAATACCCACACACCCACTTTCCGCCAGAGGTATATTTGGTGCCAACGTGACAGATGGCGAGTCCATCGCCGTTACTCAAGCGCGACTATACATACGCCTTTGAATGTCTTCTCAGACGTATGCAGGTTTCCTCTCGATGTTTTCCTTCACCGTAAAGCTCGTGGTGTGACTAATCACTGTACTTAAGTTCAGAAAAACTCATTGGTACAGTCGGGATTCGAACTTGCGATCTTTGTGTCGCAGGTAACTGCTCGAACCACTCGGCCACCACGGCTTTTACACAACA